>JAZGTJ010007565.1:0-22616 GCA_036877575.1 Botia almorhae
GCATAAGCACACGCAATAAACAGAGAGAAAATGATTCCGGGTTACCCAACGAATCTGGCTCAAACGAGTTCCCAGAATATTGTTTGTTTGGCTTTAATCAAGCATATTTGCATACAGAAACAAAAGACGGCGACCAGAGGCAGCATATGTAGAGTCTTTGAGTTGTAACAGCTTTGATCTTCTGTATTGACGCCAGGCAACACTTTTATTTGGGTCCGTGACATCATTATCTCATTGTTCCAGCACTTGCTGGTGGTCCCTGTGGATGTTGTTTTCTAAATAGGGTGGGTGGTTTATTGTGTGTATGCGGAACTCTATGACAGTAGCTCCGTCATAATTGCATAGATAGAGCTTTATCAGCACCTGCTGCAGTTAGACAATGTGTGTGTGTTGTTATAGACAGTGTCAATTATATGATTATTATAATCCGAGGTAACAATGCCAACAAAAAAACAAATGTGTTTTCTTTTAATTTAATGCAGAGTATAAAAATACACTGTACATACACCTACTCGCTAACGCTAAAAATACTCTAGTGTTTATTTCTGTCATATTTTTAAAGGGGAGCATTTTATCTTAGGAACAAATAGCTTTAAATATGAAAAAACGGGTCGTTTCCATAGCAGCCATCACCATATGCAAAAGATCTAAGAGAAAATTGTATTGCGCAATTTACTCTTTCAATACGCACCCCTTAAATTCCTTAGAGGAAATCATATTAGATGCAAATAATAGAATTGTTGATATACAGTACAGACGTAGAGCGAGGAAAGCAATGTAGGTATTATAGCTCAGATCATTATAGCCCATTTAATTTATGAATTCGATTCATTGACATGTTTGAGTTTATATTAAAATCTCAATCTGGCAAAGTTCAGCACTGTCTGAGATATTGTTGCGATCTCATCTAAAAGAAAAGCAATAGGAAGACAACACTGATCAAAACAACATTGTGGAGGGACTATTTGTGAAGGTCTCTTGAATAGCCATATGGGTGCAGTTTATTATAGTCCTCACAAGCTCTGCTGCAGGTGTGCACGGAAAACGTTCCGCTCCTTTATATGGTTTATGCACAAGAGAGACTGATGTGACCTGCTCTTTGTGTGCTGTGGAACTGCATCATCCCTCTTGTTTTAAAGAGCTGCCTGATGCACAAATACAGTCTCTGCTTTAAAATAGGCCAGGCCTAAATGCTTTGTGTCTTCTGCCAAACCTGTCATTTGACCTAAACGTGCAATAAGGGGCCGTCTCATCAAGTTTGGGGTCTTTATACTTTACAGTTTCTAAAATCATTACAGTAATGAGCATTTTGGTGGAGAACAGTCTTAACAATAAAGGTTCTTAAAGGGTTCTTAGAAGAACCTTTTTTGGTTCCCCAAAGAGCCATTCAGTTAAAGAACCATTTCTTTCCTACCTTTATATAGCCCGAAGAACCTTTTTCACTACAAAGAACCTTTTGTGACAAAAAAGGTTCTATGGATGTTAAAGGTTCCTCATGGAACCATACAGCCAGAAATGGTCCTTCTATGGCACTATGAAGCGCTTCTTTTACATAGATAACATGTCATGGGTTTTATGGGAGAAATGAAGACAGAAACATTTTAGAATAGTCAGATGTCCAGAGATCCAAATACTTCTTGTCTCCCTATAATAAACAAAGGGAATTACTTTTTGCATTAGGCTAATCAGCTGAAGGGAGATTTGACTGTTTCTTTGACAGACCACCACTGCCTGAAGCCGAGAAATTCACACAGCAAGCTGACACACACAATGCAAAGTCAGTTAGATGCTGGGTAAGACTGCAGTACTCCAGCCTTGAGTCCTGTTCTCATTACGGAAGCCCCAGAGAGGTATTTGTGTATGTGTGAGTACTGTATGAAAACATTCAGACAGAATAGATAATGGAGACTGCAATGAAGTAGACAGCAGAAACACTCAGTACTCACAACTCATTCCACCTTCACCCAACGAAGCAGCTCTATAATTCATCACAGACACAGGCAGCAGTTTCAGGTCAACCCAAAAATGTAATTTGACGCAGTTCCCAAGATTCCACACCAAAAGTGTCTAGCTGACCGTATCTGCTACTTGCAGTGCTGACAAAACGCAGGTCTGTGGTTGTTATACATCATATTGGTGTGAAATAACAGGTCCGCGTCGTGGGAACAGTATGAGGTATTGACAGTATTACATACAAGGTGCATGAAATATGTCTCTATAACCTGCAGATTTCTGCTGTGTCTGAATGTCTAAATAAATGCTGTTGTGAGTGTATGAGAAGCTGTAGAATAATAAAGAAACGTATTAAATTAAAGAAAAATCGTTAAATTTATATATATATACTTCAACCAAAAGATTTTAATAAAACGTTTTAAAATCTTTTAATAAAACTGTTTTTAAAAAGATCATCCTGACTGCGACATCTAGTTATCTAATATTAACTAAGGGAATCACATTTCTATAGATTTCATAATATCTAGAAATCTTTCATCAAAAGTTTTAATAGGTCTGTATCCAATAATTATGCTTTTCAATATGCAGCAGAAACTTCCTCCTAAGTGACAATCAATCATAAGAAATTGAATCTTTGACACATTCGTTTTTGTAATTATTCAGAAACCTACAGTTTGTTATCATAGATATTATAATGAGGAGGTGATTTATCACCGAACACTAATATGTGCAGTGCCTCAGTGTTTCCTTCACTGTACCACAGAACTCGCATTATCTTCACTCAAATGTGTAACCAACACATAAATATGAAGTTTAAAATATATTATTTTTCCACCTAAAAAAATTAATTCAGCCATGAGTGTCCAAACGTGTGTTTGGAGGTGTATATTTAGTAAATCTATAAAAATGTACCATTAATTGAGAATTAATCAGTGAATGCATCACTTGATGTTATTGATAATATTAATATTGATATTGATGATTGACATGATATTCAGAATTAAAAGCTCCTGAAGAAAAAGATATAAGCAAACCTCTGACACAAAGGTCAAAGGTTTCTGGACAACCATGTAAGAACAGAGAAGTTCATTCACTGACAGACAGATGTGAAAATCTCCGCCTCGGGTTCAGATAATCCAATGACTTCAGTTCTCAGGGGACAAGATGATGTGAAAGTAAAGCTGATACCTGCTGTCTGTCCTAAACGACAATATTAGCCAATTAAGTGACTCAATTCAATCTTCCTGAAATGTTTCCACATCAAAATGACCTACTGATCCACTTTAATTCTCGAATTAACCTTTGGGCCACCTTTGTCAACTGACCGTACCCAGACGCCCTATCTGAAATCGATCAGACATCACCGATTGCCTCTGCTCTCTGCATCTTAGTGAGAACTCACCTTGACAAGGTGTAAAACTGATGTCACAGAAACCTGACATTTGAACACTCTGCACCAGGCTGATCCCAAGTGTCTCAGGGCGACAGATGCAGCACGGATCTCTTGTTTGGATAATCTGGTTTGAGGCGGACAAACATTAGTCTGGTCCTTCAGTCTGACCTGCGGCTCTCACTGTGGAAAACTCAATGAAGAGAGAAGAAAATGTTCGACTGCATCATTCAGTCTGAGCCATTGGGGAGGATCTTTAAAAGATGACTGTCAGTGTTTTCCCATGTAAGTGAACGTTCTCCGAATGTCGTCTAATGTTCTCTCAAAGTTCCCTCAAAGTTAGCCAATTGTTTTTGCAGTAACATTAGTAGAACGTTTTATAGCGTTATATATATATACATCATTTTTTAGTGGATCATTTTAAAAATGTTACAGAATTTAAAAAAGTTTATATAATGTTATTATAACTAAGCAGTAATGTTAATATAACGTATAAAAAACTGAATGTATTCAACATTCTAAGAGCTTTCAAAATAACTTTTAAATGTTTTTTCTACCTAATAAAACGTTAGGGAAATGTTCTTACAACCATAGGTTAGTACATTGCACAAAATCTTGTTTTTATAGATGTAAATATAAAACAGTCTCTCACTCAGCAAAGACAAACGTTACCTCTTTAAACTTTAGCTGTCTTCAGAGTATATTTCTAAAACTCTGGTGTACTCCTTTTCGGAAATATTGCCAGATTACAACACAAGCATCATTTTTGTAATTCATAAGACGCTGCAAAACAAAAACAACCCAGCAAATAAGAATGTAGCCATTTCATCTTAATTTCCCAGAGCAAAATAAAGATTCAAATGAGCTCCAATGGCTTTTCATAGTGATTTAATTACATAAATACCCGTAAATTTTAATTAAATGAAAAATTCTTATTCTGTGAACATCCTGCACCACTTAGGCCTAAAAATGCCAATGGAAACAGAGTGAATCACATCACTTGTACATGTAAATGAAGGTGAACTGTATTTAATGAGATTCTCTTTATTTTGATTGCAGCGTTTCGCATTTGCCCTTTAGTTATTTTTTGTGTTCGACACCCAAGACACACACAGTGTGTGGACGACTGGAGTGATGGTGCTTTTATTTCTGTTGTTCTGTGGACGTGTGCGCTTATTTGTTCGCACGCATAGATTAAACCCTCTCCACTCTCCACTCGAAATAATTGAAATGTGATGGTCACAAATAAAGGCTTGTCAACAAGGCCCAGTGTCTGATGTGCAAATGAACCGAAATGTATGCGGCCCTGGACATTTTCAAGTGCAAATGGTCTGTGAGTGATGTCCGATTCATTGTAATGGCCGTCTGATCTACATTTAAAGCCTGTTGTTCACACTGATGAAGCGACACTGTTTGATTGATGATGACATTATCTGTAGCAGAATCTATGAAAATTAAGTGTTTGATTAAGGTTCTAAAGTAATTTAAGAATCAACTGGATTTCTGGCATTTTAGAAGAAGGTGAGTAGTGGGAGTGTTTCCCCAGCTGATATTATAGGTTGTCAGAATATTTCCATAATGTTTCCATTAAGTAACACAAACATTAAAAAGGTTATTTTGAAAATTCTAGGAACGGTCACAATGTCCAGTTTTTTAGATGTTGTATTAACATTATTGCTTGGTTATAAAAACGCTATTCAAACATTTTAAATACGAAACATTTTTAAAATGTTTTAATACTTAATAGTAACGTTTTTGAGATATGAGATATATAATGTTAAAGAAACATTCTACAAACATCAAAACAAAGAATGTTTTAATAACTTTAAGACACAACTTTTAGAAAATGTTAGCCAATGTTCTGAAAACATTCCCTGAAAAGGTTGGGTTTTATGGTTGCTAAGGTGTTCTGGGTTGTTACTCAAGTGTTGTTAGATGGTTGCGTTCTGACCCAAAACAAAAAACTTCACATTTCTGCAACATCCTACGCAAAACATACACATCCTTTATTGTAACCCTAATGTGACAATTAATTGACCGCCAGGAAAAATACACACCCAATAGCAATGAAAATTGCCTTAGTAAGCATCACTAATTAGGCAGTGAAGTTTTGAACCAGTCATGCATAACACAGATATGCAACATAAATAATATTTAGCTAGTTCTTTCGCATTGCTCTTATGGGAATCTTTGACAACTGAAAGCATGGATTATAATTGCTCTCGTAGGAAATCTCTGCATCGTGACATAACACCAGCTGAATCTAAACCGCTGGGGAAACTGGAACTTTGAAACAGTGAGTGGATGACTTAGTTTTAGTAGTGAGACCCGTTTTTGTTTATCTGCTGAAAAATGAGCTGACCCGCATATAACATGTCACACTGTCTAAGACACTTTTAACTGTGTCAGCGTGTTCAACTGAAAATCCATTTGAATTTGATGATCCACAAAAACACTGTACAGTATGTGCCTTATCTCCCAGAAATGGTTGTTCTTGTACTGTATGTTCATGCCAGTATCAATCGTTTAAAATAATCATCTGATTCTTTCATTGAGATTAAATGAGATGACTGTCATACACACCTCACACCACTAGACGGGACTGTTCCGCTGTTTCTACCAATGCACGAACTAAATGGACCAATCGTCTTCTTTCTGTTTCATCTAATAGATAGATATACAGGTAGAGTCACACCTCCAGAGAAAATATTGCAAGCATAGTTTTTTGTACCTGTTGCTGTATATAAATAAATAATACATGACAATAAATCGCTGGCACCAACTGGATCTGAATAGACGTGTGTTTTCTGTGTGTGGGGTGATGGGGGTTTGGCTGTATACTAATGACTCTTTAAAATGTGTTCGAAGCACATTAACACAAGGGCAAACCAGCAGGAGGGAGTCAGGATAAAGAGAAAGAGACAGACTGGCTCATTAAATATTTATAGTCCTGCAGTCTTATCCATTCAGTTGTGCTAAGCACTGTCAAATACCCAGCATTCACCATTCTGCGAGCAGTAGCCTTCGGTTCAAAAGATTCATTGTATTTTACCTTTTAATGGCTCACACGAGTAACAGCAAGACTCACTGGGCGCAGCAAGCATCCATCAAATACAAATCCAGTACAATATGAAACTGAACCAAATAAAACAAATTTATGACTAACAAAATGGGTTTGCCTTTGTATTAAAATCTGTGTTCTAAGCTTTCTTGCCCTCGTTATAAATAAAACATGTGTGTGCCTGTCTGATCACTGTTATGCAAGACGTTCCAGACTGTGTTGCTGTACCACTAAAACGTCCCATTATGCAACCAGTTCGGTCACTGAAAAAATCAATGTCACCACTATCCTCGTTTTATGAAAAAAAGGTCATTTAACCTTTTAATTGGAACATTTGGAAAATACTTTATAAATATAATAATAATTTAAAACGTTTTATGAAGCCTAAATATCAGTTCTCGGACCTTTTAGGTGTACTTTAATTAAATGAAAATACATAAATATATTTATCAAACGTGTGTACAGCACAAAATAAAATTAATTTTGTAATTGTTTTTTATATATTGCGCATTTTGACTGTATCATGCTATAGCGCACTGTCTTTTTTATCACTCTGTAACTGTTGTGGGCTAAGACCCGCCTACTACATGCCAATCACTTCACTGACCAATCACGTTCGCTCAAAAAGCGCATTGGGGAGGACTCGACTATTCCACTTCACTCTCTTTAGTTTTCGTATGCAATTGCGAACACTCGCTTTCAACATTTCAATGTGTAAATTCTCTTTTATTCTATAAATTCTTCATTTTCACGAGCACATAAAAGATTCAAATCGTGTAATACCTTCAGGACCCATAGCTCGATACACATGTCTTAATGTAACAAAATGGTTTCTTCCACGGTTAACCGCATCGCATTACCGGGGTCGACAGGCGTGTAAACATGGGCACGTCAGCGCGCGTTTAATGTTTAAAGGATAAAAGATGAACGCTTTTCTTTAAACTCAGGTAATGTATCAGTCTGTTTTTTGTTATTGTATCAGCCGTGTTTACCAGCGACAGGATACAGTGTAACATTACATTGTTTCTTTTCGGCGCGGACAGTGGCTTGGTCTTAAAACATCGCGACCCTCCTATATGCACAACGCGTTTTCTAGGAACCCACGCTTGACAGTGATGTCTAGTTAGTCAGCTCAGCAGGGTTTGAAAACACAGCCACGCTGTCTCTTTCGCCGGGTTTTGCGTGCGAGTTGTTGTCACTGACAGTAACCGGCTACAGCCGGTTTAAACCATGCTGATGTTGGTGTTGACGGAGTCGAGTTTCATCATATGTATTGAAACCGGCATGAACTCTCTTCAGATCGCCTGTAACGTTAAACAGTCCGACACATGCTTTGTTTAAACCACAATCGTGGCTGCTTAGTGGCCGTTTCTGATGTAAATGTTGACGTTTAGGGCGAGGTTTATTTTGATGTAATTAAAATACATTTCTAGTGTAATTGAATGCTAGTTAAGGAGATATAAAGATTACGCTTCAGATCTGCAGGTATGAGAACACAACCTGTTAGCAAATCAACTAATGCAGTTACACATTTCTGCTCTGTTAACTTGGCCGTACAACTGTTTTGTAGGTTCATACTCTACATCTGGCCGTGTGTCAGTCATCATGGACTGCACTAAACTCACTCTGACTGTGAGAGGGACCACAGCTTTGGGTAAGTGCACTTATTTTTAAATGATATAGCATTGATAGATTTGAAACAGTGAATTATTTAATAATGTTGAGTAGCTAATGATGAACATGCGTATACGAATGAGTGATATAAAGCGTTACAAATATATGGTAATATTTTGTAAAATATAAAATAGAAACGTTTTAATAAAAAAATAATGTTTTGTGTTAAGCTGTTATTAGATTAATATCATAACAGTTTTTTTAGCTACATTTACATGGGCATGTGTCTGCGACATGGGTATGTGCTGGGTTTATTTTTTTGACAGAAAACTAAATTTACGGCACATTTAATTTTTGTAGTGTAACAGAATTAAGAATGAAGCAATATTCTGTGTAAAGTATTGTTGGCCAGGACTTGAGTTGCTGCTGCTGCTGCTGTTGTTATTATTAGTTATTAAAAAGGTTTTTTTTGCATTTCCTGTGTGGACTTTAGCAGTACAGATGCAAAGATGTTATCAGCTTTTGGTAAAATAATAAAACAGAATAGATCAATGTTTGTATTTCCTGGAAGGTGAACCTCATGACATTGGCAGTGCTAGAACCATAATCTATAGGTACCGGTAGCACTGGTGTTGACAACCTGTAGAACAACCAGTAAAAATCTAATTGTGTATTTTTATAGTATGTACTTTAATATCTGTGGCTTTATCTACATTGCATCTGCATATACAACTCCTATCCGTCCTCGCTCAATGCCGACCTGATGTTGAAGGAACATCGAGTTGTTTATTAAGGGCTGTATGTGTTATTTTGGTATCAGGTGAGGCGATAGCAGTGGTGGGTAGCTGTGAAACCTTGGGCAGCTGGTGTCATCAGAAGGCAGTGACCTTAGAACCAGCAGAGGAAGATGGGTATGTGTGTCATGTCATTTTATATTTGGCTTCCAACCCCATCATGTTTACCGTTGACACACGCAACTTCATAAACAATTTTTTGCCCCTCAGCACCCTTTGGAGAACTACTGTTCTGGTTCCTATCGGAGCTGAGACCAAATATCGTTACTTTAAAGGCTTCTTTTTGGAATCAAAGGTGAGACCACATGTTTTTCCAAGTAATCAATTAGAGATATGAACAGAGATAGTTTTTTGTTGGGGTTTACATAAAATGATCTTTAAGTGTTTCTAGTTAAATTAATAACCTAGTATATTTCATATGCACGTCAGTAATAATCTCCTAAAGAGACGCAGTAATCTTTACAACATGTACTGAAATGGTATAAACATGTATGATGTTTCATGATGATTATCAGCTGTTTTATTTTATATGTAAACATTTCCTTCCAAGATTACCATCACTTTAAGGGCTGTGAATATGTGGGATGTGTTTTTATGTCTTTGTTAAATGTTTTGAGTCTGTGGGGTTTCCAGTTCACTAAGTTCACAGCTGTTAAACTCGTTTAGCCGAACTCAACTCACTTCTGGCTAGTTTCCTTTTTGTGCTTCCGGAGAATGTAGTTTCTGGAACACTGCCTGCAGGCTTTCTGTAGGGCAGCTAACAGGGGCCCCAACCAAGCATGCAGCGTTATCGCATAGGCAGCATTATTTAGTTTTTCATTTAAAAGCATTTTCTTAAACATTCTCGTTTTTGTAACTGTTTGCAATTGTACTTACTTCAGTAAACATACAGATAATATTTAATTATTAGGATTTAGAATCTCCTCGTTAAGAGATTTTTAACTATTTTAATTAGGTTTCTAAACTAAGTGGTAAGTGCCCTGGTTATAAACAACCTGCAGAACTAGTCAAACACTGTCAGTAATGTCATGCAAATGTTTTTCTTTTGACTAATCGATCCACGTTTCAGATGTCAACCAACTGGCTGGCTGGCAGAAAAAGTGGTGACTATACCAACTCATATTCTCTTTTTGGGAGTGAAACTTTGGTTTAAACCAAAGTAGGCTTTGTTTATTTTCAAAATTTGTCCATAATCTTAACCCCCATTTGGAATTACAGAACGCAGGTGGGCCATGTCAAGTCATAGTCAGTAGATGGGAGACTCACCAACTGCCTCGCTCACTGAGTCCCTCAGGTATCTGACGCCAGATTAGTGCACACGTTTGAGTGTTTACTACACCTTAGAGAGGCCCTCCCCTCTGTTCGGCCCCTTAACCCCAGGAATAGATTAATAATACATGCTGACTTAAGTTATAGTTTTGCTTTTTGTTTTTAAAGACAACAAGAAATGCCACTTGCGATGCATTTAACTTTTTACTGTTATTTTTTTTCCAAGCAGAACTTCTATTTTACTCTAAAATTGCCCTTATTGCGTAGAAAAGGCAGAGAGACAGTTCAGAGGCCTAAAAAGTTACATTTTATTTTGTATTTATTTTATTTTATATTCTGTTATATTTTAGAAAGTGTGTGCATTGGTGAAACATACAGTAGAGGTAGGGGCATTTCTACGGACATGTATAGGGTTAATTTCATGTTGTCTTTAATATTATATTTAGTGGTACTTGTCATATGCAGATTTAATTTCAATAAAAGCCGCTTGAGGGAAGCTAACGGAACAGTAATGTGAAACCACACATGCGGTTTGCTGTTAGCCCACAAACAGAGTGTAGCAGTCATTCACACTAATAAATCCCTGGGTTTTAGAAGCTAAATATAATATAAATATAATTGCATTTTCACCATGCTTTCTCAGTTTAACACTGCATACGTTTTAGCCCATTTTTAAAGCACTTATTCTTGAAATTGACCATTTCAACCAATAAATTTGCTTTTGCAAAACAATTTTCAGAGCAATTCTACCACTTTTATTGTTAATTTTCTTTTGATAGGCAGGATTTCATATGATATTATCATTCTTTTTATCCTTTTATCTTTTTTTGCACTAAACATAGTGCATGAATTTTGAGTTTTTAATTCGTCAGAATTTCTTTGTGCTTTTTTGCCACTTAAGAAAATTGCTTGAACAGTATTTCTGATAATACCTGTTGAATTATGCATATTGACCATTTAACTTTGTCTGCGTCCAAATGATTAATCTATAAATGACTTTTACTGTAAATTTACCATGCCAAGATATTGCTTGTTTTTGCTTGTTTAGAATATTTTTTCTACAAATAGTTGGAGTTCCATCAAGTACAGAGCAAAGTTTATTTATTCTATTATTATTTATTCTGTGATTTGATCAATAAACCGGCATGTTTCAACATGCCGGTTTCTCCGGTTTCTCCACTGTTGAAGAGGGAAGAAAATCTCATTTAAATTAAATACACTTTCTGTACCAGTAAGCATCCAAACATGTTGGTACTGGAAAGTGAGTGTTTATTGCTCTGTACTGGAGACTCTGTCTTTTGTAGATGTGTAACAGGAGCAGCTGAACTTCTGTACTAAATAGTGGTCTTGTCTTGCAGAACCAGAATTTGTGGTTGACGATGGGCATTTTGGATTTTACAGTAAGTTCTAGCATCCAAACTGCGTAGTACTAATGTTGCATTTTCAAACTCGAAAATAATCTTAACATCCCTGTTTTCATACTATTCTTTTAATAAACGTGCAGTTAAAGCAGTAACGCATGTCTCTGATTCGCAGACGGTGTTGAATCTTTGGACTCTGGCTGGTTGACGTGCCAGACAGAACTTCGCCTGCGGCTACATTTTTCAATGAAATCTCCAGTGTCTATTACTAAGAAAAAGTTTAAGAAGTCTCGCTTCAGGTACGTGCCTCTCACGAGGAGATGACCTCCAAAATAAACAGCATTAAATGGCACAAAATGTTCCTTTTTCCCTGGTAACGGCACTTAATCAGACACAGATAGCTGAGAAAGACCTGAAACATTTGAAGTTAGTTTCATCTGAAAGAAATGTGACTGTTTGCTATTATTGATGATTAATGGTGATTTGTAGGTTGAAACTGATGGTTGAAGGTGTTGAAGAAGAAGAGGAGGAAAGCCCTTCATCATGCCATAAAATGACCACCACGTTGGAGATCAGTATGATCAGCAGTGACGGATACAAGTCTCGTCATTCCCAGCCGGAATGCGGCTATGCTCTGGAACCCACACAATGGACGGAATACATCATTCACACCATGGACCCCGACAACCTGGAGCTCATCTTTGAGTTCTTTGAGGTGCCGGAAGCTCTTTGCTCACCCAGACTTACTTTGACTTGCTTTCTTCTGTGGAGCACACAAGTTTAGCAGATTAGGACGGTTGCCATCAAGCTTATAAAAAGACAACAGTACGATTCTTGTAACATAAATCTGTATTTGTGGAGGAGAGAAAGATTATCAGTAAACAGTGAGACAAATGTTGGTCTGTTACTCACACAAAGTTCTCAGATGGCTTCAAAAAACACTTTTTACTTCTTTATGTGGAAAAGAGCAACATGAACATTCAGCCTAACATTGCTTTAGTGTTCAGTGGAAGAAAGAAAGTCATCAGGGTTTGGAAATGACATGAAATGAAAATAAGATGAAAACAAAAGCAGCTACATTTAAGCTTATAATCCATATTTGTTCTTATGACTCAACATGACTAACAACTTACAAACAACTGCGTCTTTTCATGAGCGCTGCTGGTCAGTCATGAATGTAATGTCATTTGTTTGTCGTTTAGGAGGACCTGAGTGAGACCGTGGTTCAGGGAGACGTCCACCCAGGCCACGTGGGCACCGCGTGTCTCCTGTCTTCCTCGTTTGTGGAAAGCGGAAAAGACTTTGGTGTGGTCACCCTGCCCATCATGAGCCGAAATTCCAGACAGACCATTGGGAAATTTAGAGGTTAGATCCATGAACCCATAATGTCCTGCTGTTAGCAGTGTAAACATCTTATTTGATTAACCTAATAAAACTCATTTGCACTCATTTCCTTGTGTAAACATGTCATAGCAGGGCTGTGTAAATAATAATGAAAATTACTCTCCACAGTAAATATTTTACATGCCGGCAATAAACCCACTGCATGCTTTGTTGCCTAGTAGCTAGATAATGCGATTAAGATGTTGTTACTTCAGTGACCTGTTTAGCGTTGACTGTGTTGAAGTACTCACAATTTCTTTGTGATTCTGATTGGATTTCAGTGGATTACCTAGTGATTCGCCCCATCCAGGGCTTGCTGTGTGACATGAGACACTGTTTCACTACGTACTGGAAGAAGAGAAGTCCACTAGATGTGGGACACAGAGGAGCGGGCAGCACGCACGCTGCCAAGTGAGTAACAAAAATGACAGCTGATTGGCCGAGCAGCCACACGAGTCGTGCTGAAGAAAAAAATGGTGAAATGAATTTTCAGATGATTAAAGAAACAGTTCGCTGTGTTTTTTTATTATATTATTTTCATTATGATTTTGTAAATAGCCCCGAATAATCGTCTTTATGCGTAAAACATCACAAAATTAAACACTTACACACAAAAGTATGACATCTGTGTTTTTCTTTTTGATTTTGGGCTGATTTATGAGACTCTTCCATTTAATGGATTTAGTTTCAGCTCTTTGCTATTTGAAGGCCTGAGGCGTGCATTTATTTTAAATTGTTTGCAAAGACTTTGTAAAACCCTGTGCAAACACCGTTTATACAGTAACGTCACGTGCGTGTGTGTGCTCAACAAAAGGAAAACTACACGGGTTTAACAAAAGGAAATCTAAATCTGTGCTCTTGGGTTTGGTGATACAGCTTTGCTTTTATTTCAGACACCACAAGATCAGGGAGAACACAATCGCCTCGTTTCTAAGTGCCGCCAGCCATGTGAGTAATCACGAAGACGCTCGGCTTTAATACATTATGTTTCTATAAGCTAAAACATGTCAAATACATCATTGTTTTTAATCACAGGGAGCCGCGTACGTGGAGTTCGACGTTCATCTCTCCAAGGATTTGGTTCCAATCGTTTACCACGATCTGACCTGCTGTATTTCCACTAAGAAGGTAACAACGTCACATTTGCTTGGTTATGCTTGTGGATGGGAGACGCGTACGGTTATTATGTAATTGCGCATTGTGTTCTCAAGTACAGCCCTTGTTTTGTCTCAGATCTGAGACTTCCTGGAATATAATTCCAGCATGTTCTACAAAAACCACGATAAACAATGATTACAATGACAAAACAAGAGACTCTAGATTTTCCATCTACATTTCTTCTGCCCTTATATAGAAAAATGACAAAAATTCAATGGTGCTGTTTGAGGTTCCTGTTAAGGATTTAACCTTTGACCAACTTCAGCTGCTTAAAGTAAGACTGGTTTTGGATTGTTCTTTTGATTATGGAATAAATGCAGCTATAGCCATGCTGGCATTTATTTGTATAAATGTGCTTTTTTTCTCAGCTGGCTCATACAACTGCCATGGAAGTTCACGACCACAAAGGTAAAGTTGCCTTTCACGTCCATTAAACATGCATATAATACAAATGCATTTAACTACTTTCGGACTTTTGCAACATGCCTAAGAGAACTGGTGGTTACCATGGAGATCCCCACAGCAGTCAGTTTTAGCAGGAGAGGTCAACTAGGTCTTGTTAGCAAGCAGTTTATCACCTACACTATGAAATGACTTTTAAAGCTCATGGAATTGAGCCCAAACGTGTTTCGCTTTATAGAGTTTATTAAAAATATATTTCTAATTAATAATAAATAGATTATTGTTTGTGTGGTGTGATTTTGTGTAGACTTGCAAGATGAGGAGGAATATATAGATGAACACCAACCTTTCCCTTCACTTTCACAGGTATGATGACCCTGTCTTTCCTCTTTCATCTTCCAACAGTTAAAAATAGCTTTTAAATAGAAGCGTTTTGTATTCACTTTTCACCATTTGATCACACATGCAGATATTCCAGGCTGTTCCAGATCACGTAGGATTCAACATTGAACTGAAGTGGATCTCTCAGTTCAAGGTTTGTGTTGCCGCAGTGTTTGTGTCGATTTGATCTCTGTTTTCCTGGAGAGGGAAACCGACACATTGTTCATGTTTCCCCCACACAGGACGGCTCCTGGGATGCCAATCTCTCCACCTACTTCAACATGAATCAGTTCCTAGACATTATCCTCACATGCGTGCTGCAGAACGCCAGCAACAGGAGGATAGTCTTCTCCTGTTTCGATCCTGACGTTTGTACAATGTAAGACTCCTGGCATTCAAATCTTGTCACACCATTTTTTGTATATGCAATTAGTTAGCAAAGAGCAAAGAGTTTCAACTGGAAAACAATTAGTAAAAAAAGTGATTTCTTAACTTCAGGGGTTTCTTAAGGGACTGCTGAATCTTATTTAGGAACCAGAATATCAGAATATTTGGGGCGGACTTCCTAGGTGACGAGAAAATCAGTTAGGAAACCTAACTGATTACCATGTAGCAGTGCCCTAGCAACACCCTGCCAATGTGGCTGTGACTTCTAAACAAAACGACTTCTGGTTCTTTCTGTAATCACGACATGGATATTTTCAAGCCCCCAAGATAAAACATGGTTTTGCAGTAAACACGTGTGTTCTCTTCTACAGGGTCAGGCAAAAGCAAAACAAATATCCCATCCTGTTTCTGACCCAGGGCGTGACTGACATCTACCCAGAATTCATGGACATCCGCTGTCAGAACACAAAGATCGCCATGAGCTTCGCTCAGAGCGAGAACATTCTGGTGAGAGGTCACATGGCCAGATGGTCTAGCCACCCACCTGTGACGGCTGATACCGCAGAACCTAAAATTGCTACGTTGCAGAAAGACACTCAGTACAGCAGCGTAACAAAACTGAGTGTACCCACAAACTGAGCGAGTCAGATGTAGTTTTATGTCTCCTTAGAGATGAAAATTGGAACAATCTCATGTTGGTTCAGACTAAACACGATACGTTTAAATATTAGCTGATTGTTTGCTGAAGATGTTCTTGTGTCTGCTCACAGGGAATCAGCGCTCACACTGATGACCTCCTGCGACACATGGAGTTTATCAGAGAGGCTCAGTCCAAAGGGCTGGTGGTCTTCTGCTGGGGCGACCATAACAACGACCATGAAAACAGAAGGAAGCTGAGAGAACAGGGCATCGATGGTCTTATATATGACAGGTGAATCTAAAACATCAGCTTGTTGCAAACAAACACAGCTAGAGTTCCCCAGTCAAATGCTTAGTTGTTGCACAATTTCCAGGAGTCAGTGTGCACAGAACTTTATCAGTCTGGAAACTGTCATGTTTACAAGGTAGATGATATCGTCAGAGCTTCATAGAAAGAACTAGCTTTGTCAAAGTTTCATTAAAGTTTTAAAAATATTTAGTTGGATTCCAAGTTTAGTTAGGAGATTTATAAAATATATATACTATATATACAGTTATGTTTTCAGAATCAAGGCCCAAAAAGCTGCAGTGTGTACCAGGCAATATTTCAATAATCAGAAGTCTGGATGTGTGTGTGTGTGTGTGTGTGTGTGTGTGTGTGTGTGTGTGTATGTATAATGCTGTAGTTTATGGCTGTTACCACAGCACAATTTAATGTAAAGCTGCATATCAGTCCGGCTAAAGGTTAAACTGATCAATCATGTTCAGTGTTTATGTAACACAGCAGATACCACGTGTGCACTTTTCATTGAGTTACAATCAGACAAAACCTCCCCTAAAGATTAATATTTGATAAATATATGTGATAAAAATGTGCATAGTTAAGAGTTTTTTCAAATTCTTTGAATCTTATGTTGAGATCATCTGATATGACAACCCTAATAGCTCGCTATTAGCTATGATAATGTTTTAAATTAATCTTAAAAAAACGTTATGCAAAAACAATAGCATGGAGACATATTAAGAACACACGTTCAGCCTATGATATCACTTCCATATCACCAAACACACACATTTTTAATGATAAAAATCATGTTTATATGGGATGGAGAAAATGTTTACTGGTCTAAATACATCTTTGGTTCAAGGGTCATAGTTCGTTGTTTCCTGTAACCAGAACTAATCTGAAAACAATTAAATGGGTGATAAAATGGGTGGAGTTATTATTTATTAATTATTTAACAATTATGTTATGTAAGCAGATTGCATTTGTATGAGGTTCTATGTGAGCTGCCGCCCACAGGTAAATTAACCCTTAATTTAAAACACGCAGTTCTGTGCAGTGACTTGTGTAGAGATTCATTAAGGCCATGTGTTACAGTGACCACGTTTCCACGGGAACCACACACAACTGCCTAGCATCCAGGTGGCCAGCTTTGCATGGCCATCTACACAAGATGATGCTAATACCAACAACCTGTTCATGATTTCACTCTTTATCCAGAATAACATGTGGTGTGACTCCACTTTCACTAAGAATATTCACATGCTTCATTGATTCTTTCTGTCCCAGCACTTTCTTCACGTGATCTTATGGTCATCTGCCTCTTTTTCCAGAATACATGAATGCTTGGTGCCCAAATCCAATGCTTCAACTTCCTCTGATGCCAGTAATGTCTTCCTGTTTCCAAGTTATTTTTGGTTTTAATGGCATTTGGCTGCTGCCCCAATTGATTTCACTCACAAACTAGCAGCACAGAAACGCTAATGTTTAACCGCCTTGATATGAGACAGTTAAACTTTCATTGGAGTGAAAATACTCAAAGCTTCAGTGTTACTTTTAAATGGCTGTTTATTTCACTTTTTCCGGACTGGGTTTACGGATCTGCCTGTTCCATCATTCTGACCATTAGACGCTTCCTCTTTCTATGGGTGACCTACTTTTCCTGCCGGAATGCGAATTTCCCTACAGATGTGCATTTTCATGCCCCATGTCAGTTTTCTCAGTACTGGCTGTGTTAAAAGTGCATGAATCCACTTAATCGGCCTCAATGATTACATCACTGAAGAATGAAGGAATGATTCACACAAATTCTGTCTGCTTCTAAAACCAGCATGATTGAGCTTATTGATAAAGGCATGAGAGCAAAATGTTTCTTTTCTTTGGAATGCATTAATCTGCGAATGAATAAATGATCTTACGTTAAAGCTTAGCTCAGCACCACAGACTTAATTTACAGAGGCTATAAATTAGCTGCTTTCAGCTCGTCATTTCTGTTGGTTAATGCAAACATAAGGGAAGTGGGCCCACAATGCAAACGTTTTCAAAACACATAAACCATCCGAATGTTGGTAAAAACATGATGGTACAAACAATGTTTGAAAATTTAATTTATTTAATGCTAACTTCAGCTGCAAAGTCTTAAAACTCTTATGATTCATTATGATTATGATTGTTACCAGTTTCTCTGAAACCACAATGTTTTATAAGGTTAATGTGTTATTAGAATTAGAAGTTTTTAAAGGTTTCGTATATGCGTTTTTTGTGACGTTAAACCATAGAATCTCGTGCAGCTGATCTGACATCAGTTGTATTTTTGTAAATGGTTATCTGGCTGTTCTATTTCTGTAGAGAATTTATACCAGAAATTAAAGGCATGACTTGTTGATGACTGTGGCAGAAATATTGACATGCTTGTTGAAAGTTATGAAAACTGTAATTTACATAGTTGTTTTGTTTTGTTTTTTGCTCATGGTCACAACCTGTGTTTGATCCTCTTCCTGTTCGTGTTTTCCCATTAGATTTAGTTTATTTTCTCCTATTCTTTGCTATAGTTATGAAGAGTTGAAATAACACTGTGTTCTCTCTCTGTATTCACAGGATCTGTGATGACCAGAGCGAGCAGCCAAACATCTTTAAAGTAGAGGAAAAGATTTCTATAAAGGAGGTCATTCCCGAGGAGACGCTACAGACCTGCGCCTGCTCCACCTACAGCATTCCGTGCTCTTCCATGCCTTGTGTGGGAAAAGGCCGGAAAGCCAATGGGGAGTCGAATTCCGGCCTCGGTTCTTCATGAGAATTACTCGTTCAGTCCACTTTCATTCTGTCTACCAGAAACTGTCTTACCTTCCCACAATGCAACTGAACTAATGCAAATATACAAAAACACTCCATGATTTAGCCAGACGTTACTTGAATCTTGTTCGCCAGGTGTTTTAGAGAGGAAAATTCCGCAACACTAGCTTCCATGACAGGCAACATTTTTTACTGCATTTGGCCAAATTGCTGTAGATTACAATGCAAAAAAGGTAATATAATGTGCATTTTGCCTAAACGCAAATTGAATCATTGTTTTAAAATTCTTAATGTTTTTATATGTAAGTGGCTTGAAAACACCCCCTAGTTATTAATTTCTCTTTATTTTAGCTGCGAACTAAGTATTTACTGTCGTTTTCAGAATGTAGTATTAGAAGTTCACAAACAACACAAATTTAGGCAGTATATTATTAATATACTGTGCTTGATTACAAGCCTGGCTGAGTGTTTAAAAAACATAAATATTCATTATTACCTATTTAAATGTTGTTAGCTATAATAACAATAGCTGTTTTATGTAGTTTGGAATAGCTAACAGCTGGGTCTGTCTCTGTTTTAAAACAAAACCAGAAGACAATTATTGTCTGTTTTTTCTTTACATGGTGACATTTAAGCACGCACCTCTGATGTATAGAAATATTCACTGATAACAATTATTTACAGATCAAGAAGATCAGTGTTCATCAATGAAACACTAATTGTTTCAACAGAACAAAATTTAAGCAGTGCAATTCACATGAACTCTTTACTGTATATTGATTTATGTTTAAATGAATGTGCCTCTGTATTCTGTCCATGTTTGCTAAGCCTCGGTGCAGCTGTATAAGCGTGCATTTATACTGCTTTCTTACTGCAGGGCAGTGGAATCATGCATACTAGCTGGTGAGCACCACACTGGACGAAGCCACCTGCTGTAGAATTCCACACTCACTATAAGCATACTTCACAGTGCCAGTTTAGAACAAACCAATGCTCTGAGAGCCAGAATAAACTTATTTAATACAAATTCAGATTTTGTTTCATTTTTCAATACCTGCTTCTGTTTCAATACCATATTTATAGTCAAGAGTTTCTGACTACAAAGGTTTTCAAATTAACATCAATTACTTTTGAAACACTGTAAATAGTAAATTCTGGATTCTAACATTCTTGCTATAAACATTTTGGGATAATGTTGGTGGTGCAGAAAGAACAAAATATATAACTGCTAGTCTAGTGGTTTTTGGACATTTTAATGCAAAACAAATTAGTTACTGTGCCTTTAAATGTATGACATGGGCTATTAATGGTTGTGGTTCAATAAAGGGCTCTAGATTCCTCATATTTAAACTTTAATGTTGGTACAGTCTTTTATCTTACACGGGTGAAGTGACCTTTCATGTTGAATGTCACGCTGCAGCTGTGACTGATTTAATATTTAACACTCATATGAGCAGCTCCTGTTTCTTCTCCCACCTCATACATAAACAGCAAAGGAAATTACCCATCAAAATCACTTCCTTATGCTCTTGTGTAACACAGTGAGCTACATTCTGGGGACGTTTATGATGCCCAAAAATGCTATCTAGGTAGGCAGGTCACTAGGTTTTGGAACACAGCCTATATTAAAGGCACCTGTAATTGTTTTCACACGATGCAACCCACAGAGTTCGCAAACAAGCCGCCCTTTCCTGAAACGAATAGCTTTTATATACAAAATATGTGATTCCTGTTGTACAACACTTTGTACACCATTCAAGTGCTAGTCTTGTAATATACAATGCCATCTAGTGTTTAAAATTAAATGACTACTGTTTGTATTTTCTTGGTTATGTTTCCGCACTGTGGACACTTGTTTCAGATTGCACTATTGTAAACAGTATTGTCACTGGGTAATGTTTTGTTACATTATCACTGAGCACCAGTACTAGCTTATTGGGTTTTCTGTGTGCTTTAGATCATGGATCATAATGTGCTATATATAATAAATAAGAATAAATTTGTTAAGTACAATCAGGAGTCTTTGAGTCCTATGAGAATTATCGTCGATTACGCCACAAACCATTAGGAAACATAGGGAATAAAAATTAACTTTGTAAATATTATACTGACATTCTTGTTATAATTGTTCATTTATAACCGTTACAAAATGCTTATAACAATAAATCCAACACAAATAATATAAATTATGAAGCGTTATCTCTTGCAGTATTACGTAACAAGATTGAATCTATGTATGTGGGAGTTGTAGTTTATTTTGTCCTGATTTTTTGTTGACAGCTGCTTGTTCCAGCGCCATCTTTAACTCCACATCCCATGATGCCATGGTCGCGCATTCTCAACGCCCACGCTTAATAAACCGTCTGACAGTAATCCCCCGCTGCCATAGTGATACTGCAAGAGAGAGCGAATTAACCAAATACAGATTTTAGTGTGACTTCGGTTATTTAAAGCTATTAAAATGGACAGTTCCGGAAAGGAAAAAGAAGCTATTCAACTTATGGCCGACGCCGATAAAAAAGTGAAGTCGTCGGGATCTTTTTTAGGCGGAATGTTTGGGTAAGATCTGATCAATGCAACGTTATCGATGTAAAATGTCATATTCTCAAGCTTTGCTTTTCAGATTTAAGATTTTATGGTTATAAGTTTGTGTGGCATCGTAAATAAAAAAGCTCTTATTTGCTATACGGACTCAAACTTATAACAGGCCGCTGTTCGCGTAAAGGCGTATTTAATGCATACAAATCTAAATTAAAATTCGCAATGCATTAGTTATTTGTCTAAGTATTTGTTTTAATAATCACAATAATAACATAGTATTTATGTACCTAATTTATTGATGTTGGATCAGTGTTTGGGTTTGGCGCATTGGTGGCGCAGGAGCGCTGCGGTATTTACATCAGCTTGTTTTACTGAAATCTTATTTCCTGTCACTATTGTAAAACACGTGTTGTGCGTCCATTCCGGAACATTAATTATAATTCATATGTACGTTTACATTAAATTTACATTTACGCCTCTGGCAGACGCTTTTATCCAAAGCGACTTACAGTGTATGGAAGGTAGCTACCCAATTTATCAGCGTGTTCCCAGGGAATCGAACCCACAGCCTTTGTGTTGCTAACGCAAAGCTTCACCAGTTGAGCTACAGGAATACAGGAATGTTGGTTTATTGGTAATGTGGACTGCAAACATTCATATTACAGAGCGCTATTCTTGTAGAGGAAACTGTCTAGTCTAGATTGTGCAAATTAAAGTTGCATTGATTAAAATGACATGAGACACTGACCCGGTTTAAAAAACCCACAGGACTGTGTTATGAAAGCCAACTCTTACCAGCTCTAATTTCAGAGGTTTTTAGCATTTAACCCAATATATACAAACTAGTAAATATTTAATACTAGTTTATATACCAGTATATAATCAGCTGTAACCCTTACAGCCAAAAAACATATACTTCATCTAATACTGATATGTAGGCTAAGATACATATCGTTAGGTTTATAAACTGGAGCAGGAGATTTTTCATGTCTTTTAGGGGAAATCACAAAGTGGAGGAAGCCTGCGAGATGTACGCCAGAGCAGCCAACATGTTCAAAATGGCTAAAAACTGGAGTGGTAAGTGCTTCTTACAAAATAAAAATACAAACATGATAGAAATACTGCAGATACTTCTAAATAGTGTCTTTTTAGTAATGCAACAAACTTATAATAACTCTTATTGATATTAAACGTAATGTCATTTTTG
>JAZGTJ010007566.1:0-22614 GCA_036877575.1 Botia almorhae
TGTCCTTGTCAAAACGAGCATAAAAGTCATTTAGCTCATTGAGGAAGGACACATTCATGGCTGTCTGTGTGGAGTTGCTGGGTTTGTAGTCAGAAATGACCTGCCACATGCGTTGGGGGTCAAAGTTAACAAAGTGTTCCTCCACCTTCAGCTTTTAGCTGTGCTTTGCTTTCTTGATGCCCCTCTTCAGGTCTGCCCTGGACGTACTGTAGGCCTATGCATCACCTGATCTGAAGGCATTGTTACATGCCTTTAGCAGAAGCCGCACTTCCTTGTTCATCCATGGCTTCTGATTTGGGTATGTGGTGATCTTTTTCTCTGTAACACTGTCAATTGTGGTGTTGATATGTTCCAGTACTGATTGCGTATACACGTCAATGTTTATGTGAGAGCCGCAGGTAGCCTGAGAGGCAAACATACTCCATTCTGTGGCTTTAACCCTGTCCTGGAGTACAGCATCTGCCCCCACCGGCCACACTTTGATGGTTTTCACTGATGGCTTCACACGATTGATGAGTGGTGTGTACTTGGGGGTGAGAAACAAAGAAAGGTGGTCAGACTGTCCCAGGTGGGGGAGGGGGGTTGCCGTGTAGGCTCCAGCAATGTTTGTCTAGGTTTTATCCTATCGGTATGATAGTCACCCGGTGTGTGCCGTGGCGCCATGCCCACCTTGAGACTTGGTCGCGTAGCCAGTGCTGCAGTGGTCTCATATGCATCAGGCCGAGCGGAGTGACTGCAGCCGTAGATGCCATATGCCACAGGAGCCTCTGAAAGAGTTTCAGTTGGACCACCGTCTTGGCGTTGAACTTGTTCAGGCAACGCAGCAGTGACTGCGCGTGCTCGTTGGAGAGGCGTGCCACCATGGTGACTAAGTTCAGCTCCATACCAAGAAAAGAGATTCTCTGTGTTGGGGAGAGCTTGCTCTTTTCCCAGTTGACCTGAAGCCCCAGTTGGCTGAGGTGCCTGAGCACCAGGTCCCTGTGTTTGCACAACTGCTCTCGAGTGTGGGCCAGAATAAGCCGGTCGTCGAGATAGTTGAAGATGCGAACGCCCACTTCCCGTAATGGGGCAAGGGCGGCCTCAGCGACTTTGGTAAATATGCGGGGAGAGAGGGACAGCCCAAAGGGGAGGACCTTGTACTGGTACGCCCGACCCCCGAACGCGAACCGAAGAAAAGGCCTGTGTCGGGGCAGAATGGGGGCATGATTTTTGGAGTGGTTGTGGGATGTTCATAATTAAATTAATTATTTATAAGGTTTAGTGGCTTGCCAGTCATATCATTTTATGATTTATATATAATAGTTTAATATACTTTATGGAATCTTTGAGCTGTTTTGATGTTATGAAATGAACTGTCATTTATTTTAAGATGATTTGCAATGCACATAGCTGTGAGTATATACTTACATGCTATGAGTATATGCTTCCCAATCTTTTATCATTATATATTTTCCTTGTACATCATACACACAAAGGCCTACATGTGCAGTGAAGCACGCACACACACAGAGAATAACAAATAATTTTTATTTATTATTTGTACAATAAACTATTTACTAACATACGCATACCCCATATTCACCTTTACAGTAGTCAATAGGATAACATAAGAGTACCTTAGGATTAAGCATGACTTAAAGACAGGCTGGCCAATGGGGGTCATGGGTGGGTCATTGGGTTGTGTTATCATACCATGGGAGGGTTTAGAATTATCGATTGTTTTATATATCAATTTATTAAATCAGTCAACAACAGCTGTGCAGTTTACAACATTAAGGGAAAGAAGTTGTATCTCATTTTGAAATGTTTAAATCAAACAATGCAACAGAAAACAGAAAGGAGGGAGGAAGAGAATAAGGAGGACTATGGGTCAGAATCATATGTGTAAGATGCTACACAATGTGACATGGCAGCCTGCAAGATACGAGTGGCCCCTTTGTGACTCTATAGCAAACCTAAGTTTAGTGATGCCAGAGGGGCAGATTGATTAAAAGAGACTTACACGTTTTTACAAGATAGTAAACAATTTAATAAATGCCAGTTCATTAAGTATAGTGCCATTAAATATTTACAAAATAAACTTCACATAATTTGTAAGAATTATATTTTAATTACAATAATTATATTATATTATACCGGTAACTGTATTAGGTACGCTATGTTAATGCTTAACTGTCACTGGGGTTGCTATAATGGCCTGGTCTGTTGTAGCTGATGGGACTTCCCTCTGTCTTTCATTCCTCTGGTTTTCTTTTCTTATTTAATCTCATCAATTATTAAAATAACAATTTTCTGCCTTGCAAAAATCAATTCACTGATGCAAATAAAGATACTATTGTTATGTTCTTAAATTAGGCCGCAATGTTAATTAATATGCGGCTTGTCACAAGCTGCCAAGGCTCCTCATTAGTCATGATTCCTATTTGGCTCTAGGCGGCGCTCTGACATTGTGAACAGCAACCTGTTGCTTACGTCTAGCTTCTTAACTGTCAATAACTCAACAATTAAATCTTACAAGAGTGTCATAACTTTAACAGATTTTTTGAGGACTCCATCTCTTTGGACAGTAGACCAAATATGATGTAACCTAATAAATAACTCTCTCTCTCGCTCTCTCTCTCTGTCTGATTCTTTTTCTCTTTCTCTTTCATACATCTTAGGAATAGGTGAACATGTGAACCCACTTCTGAAATCAAACCAGCCAATGGTTTGATTTCAACCATAATGGGAACATTTAGGCTAAATTTGCAACCATGTTCCAGACAAGTTTTACATTGGGAAAGGGTCTTGTATTCAATCTTTACAAAATGTATGCGCTTACATATCAGCATTCATATACTGAATGTGATTCAGATTTGACAGATTTGATTGATTTTGCCATGCTTGCACTGGTACAGACAGTATGTCACACAAAGAGATGGTGTATAGGACAGAGAAAGGTGTCTAGACAGGCAAACGATGGCACAGACAGACCTCCCCTGTCTTTCAAAGATTATGTCACAGGAAACAGAGTCTGGTTTAGCACAAAGTGGTACAGTCAGTAGACAGCTGTGACTCATGGAAAAAGTGAGTGAAAGCGAGGAAGATTCAAGCAGTTTTCATATTAATGGTTGATATTTTCCTGTGGTGTGTTGACTCAGAGCAGGTAGTCCTAGCTGACTAGTTGACATGATTTATCCCTGCAGGGTATTCACACCAGCCCCCACCTGTTTAGTTCATGTTTAAGCCCCTTAATAGCCTCTGTCTCCACCTCCATCTGGATATCTATTCAACAAGCTTGTTGAGAATATACCTCCATGTCAACTGTAAACTTAAGGCTCTATTTTTCTCTTTTCTTCCAGGTCTTGTATTGATTCTCAAACCTTTTTTGTAGATATCTCTCCATCTCTCAATATCTTCTCTTACTTATTCTTTCAGTTGTAACATGCTTTATCATGACAAGTAATGCTGTATGTTAATTCTGATGTAAATGTAAAAATGTTTTACAGCATTACATTTTTACTGTAACAACATAAAAATGAACGGAATTACAGTCATAAAAATGTAATTTCATTTTAAAATTATTATGGTAAATTTACATTTAAAATAGCTAACATTAAGTAATACAGGTTTATAAAATAAAAGCTTTATAATAAGAGAGAAAACAATTAATAGCGGGCAAAGGTTTGGAGAGAGAAACAGACTCTCTCTCCCCCTCATTCTCTGTTGGGATTCCCTAAAACATTCATTAATTCTGACATGCAGAACCACTGATTCTGTAAGGGTCAGGACCCCACACAGCAGGGCTTGGCAGGGTTTTTGTCCGGCATAATCACACATCCGCATGCCAGAGTCCAGCGCTGCCCACCGAGTTTCCCTTTCTCCCTGCTGCATCTCGACTGCCCTGCATTCAACACACTAACACTTCAGCACCCCCAAAACAACCAAAGCCTCAGCTGACTCACGGGCTCTCAGATCCAACTCAAATAAACAGCACTACTGATTGGACTGCAGCAGGCTATAGGAAAGGCCACTCTTACTGTGCTGTTGTTTCTTTTTTGTGTATGTCGCTAATTGATAAATAACCCACAAATTAACACACAAAAGTAACTTTTTTCTTTGTTATTTTTTTTATTTTAGGGGCCTGTAACTTTTAATTCTCCTTTAGTCTTTACAAATTAATTTTAAATAATGCTGCAATGGTGCAAAAGGAATTTGGGTGTATAAATATTCTGTTAACAGTATTCTTAAGTATACTTAATTAATATTAAGTAATAGAACTGCAAATGTAATAATGATTTATTCCACAAATAGAAATGTTTAAAACAGTTTTAAACATTTTAGATGAAATATAGCATGTCACACTGCTGTCAGTGAAACTCCAACCAACTATACACTATTTAGTTTTTTTTTATTGCTTTTCTAAAATTCGTTTAAACATTTTTTTTTATAATCACTGTGTGCTTTTTTGTGGATTTTACAAGTTACAATTTACAAGTGGAGTTTATTGTTATTTCAACCATATACAAGTACATAGTGAAACGAAACAATGTTTCTCCAGACCAAATTGCTAGATTGAACAAATACTGAACATCACAGACATACAAGGGCTGCATAATTTAAACATAATATATACATAAGATTAATATACACTACACTACATAAGATAATATGTAAGATACATAAGATAATATGTCAGAATGCAGCAGCTAGAGTGGTCTTTAACGAGCCTAAAAGAGCACACATCACGCCACTGTTCATCCAGTTGCACTGGCTGCCAATAGCTGCTCGCATCAGATTCAAGGCTCTGATGTTTGCCTTCAAGGTGACTACTGGATCCGCACCTCCCTACTAGCTCTCACTTCTTTGCACTTATGTGCCCACCGGAAATTTGCATTCGGCTAACGAACGTCGCCTTGTGGTTCCATCCCAACGAGGGAAGAAATCACTTTCCCGGACTCTTTCTTTCACTCTGCCCGGTTGGTGGAATGAACTCCATATCTCCATCAGAATGGCTGTGTCATTAGCTATTTTCAAGAAACAACTAAAAACTCTTTTAGTTTTTAAAAAGAGTTTTATATCTTTTTCGTCTTCACATCCCTGACTAATTTACTTACACACCGCCACTTCTACTTCTTAAAAAAAAACCTTCTTATACTGTGTTGAAATACCTGACACCTGTCTATATCTATGCACTTATTCACTGTTGCCTGAAGTTGCTTCCTTGTCCTTATTTGTAAGTCGCTTTGGATAAAAGCGTCAGCTAAATGACTTAATGTAAGTGTAATATACACTACAGATTAAAACATTTTAATTTAGGCTAGAATTTGTTTTATTTGTTTATTATTCCATCTTGTGCAAATACATATCTTTCCCACTTGCAGAAAAAGGAAGTGACAAAATGTTATTGTGGAGTGCCTTGGGCACTTCTATGTATGACTTTGTCTATTCAATAAGCGGAAGCAGCTTTGTAATGCCTGACAAGACTGTTGACTAAGTCACCTGTGAGCGGAATTAATTTCGACACTCCAAGACACCTACATTTTTGTTGATATTGCCAAATTTGGATCATCTGACTTCAAGTCAATCATGTTCTGCATCAAGGCCAGTGTAACAATAATTCAAGGAAATCAATAATTTTATCAGGGTATTAGTGTAATAAACTTTTGTGTCACACTTTATATTAGGTGTCTATACTGTGTGCTTACATAAGAAAAAAACGTGATACATTGTACTATGTTTTTCTAGGTAGGTTTAGTGTAAAGGGTTGGGGTCAACAGTGAAATTACATGAAGATAATTTGAATATAAGTACAGTTGTACAACATTTATGTATGCAATAGATACACTGTATTACATTTTTCTTATGTAAATACATTTACATTTACAAAAACACCTAGTATAAAGTGGCATAACTTTTGTGGTACTATACTAATACATGAGAGATCCAAGGTAAAGTTACCCTGACCTTTTATTATAAGGTGATATCATGACCTTTCTAGATCTCATTGCTGTTCATCAGCTTGGTATACAGTGACTCTAATAAACAGCATAAACAGCCAATCCCTGTTAATGAATCAAAATATACTTGCAATATTCTTATAAAACAAGAAAGAAGTAACCACCCCTAAATAGTCTCTTTACTTCCAAAAAGTAGAGTACTAAGTAGAGTAATAAACCTTCCAAAACAGAGTACTAATGTCCCCTTCCCCTGTGGCCAGGCTGTGGTTCTTGACTGTTATTGCTTGCCAGGCCATGCAAAGGGGACATTGCCCTCCCACAGGCTACGTTACAGTCTGTCACAGGAGGCAGACACTCTAGTCCTGCCGCGCTTTATTTGCTGTGGCACTACAGATTACTTCCACAATCTATGTCTGCCCTGCACATTCAACTTAATTAGAGCCTTTTAGTTTATCCCCCATGTACTGCCCCCTCCTTTTCTTGCTGTGTCAGTTCCCTTCAGTGCTCTGTCTTCCTTCCATGTTCACTTAACCCTACAAGATTTTGACCCGTCCCCTGCTTTTGTGTCTTTCTCTTTATCTTACTGCATTCCCTTGCAAAAATGTATATCTTACTGGATTGTGCTGATTTTATAGAAGCTTAAATGTACTTAAAAGGGAACCACAACTGCGGGAGACAATTTCTCTGTTTCAAATTGATTTTTTCCCTGAGCTTGGAGAAATGTACTATGGGATTGCCCTCTCTGAAAAAGTAACTAACTAATACAGCAGTTAGTTTGTTTCCTACATGTCAGGAGCATGCTTAAGATATCTTTAAATGTTGCCTAAGTATGCAGCAAGCTAGGTTTGGAACACAGCTATATAATCAGATGTTAAAAAATATTATGATTGTTGTGCAAGGGCAAATCACACACAGATTGTCATGTCAAGTGCAAAGTTAAAGGTAATTCTAATGCAACACAGTGTGGGAAAATACTAAATCAAATGTTTTATATATATAGATATTAGACAGATCACACAATTATGATGAAACAGTTTCAGCTATGGCCTCTGGCAACTCCCCAAACTCCCTGGCATGATTTTGGACTTCATTGTAGGGCTTTCATTGTCCTTTCTCCCACAGCCCCAAAATCTGCAATCTTTCCCTATAGTTCACTGAATGCCCCTCTCCTTGGCCTCTGCACACCTGGTCCTGGCAAATTAGAGCCCTGATGAGAAAGGGGGTGTTTGTCTGGACTGGGCTGTTTTTTTAGCATTCCAACAGAGCAAAAAGTTAATTATGCTGCTTTTGCAGGGTCAATGGCAGAAAAAATGTGAAACATAAAAATTGGTACCAGCAACAAAAGAAACAGTAAACTGTAAAATGCGCAAAAACTTCTATTACTAACACAAGTCAGATTTGTCTTGTCAGTTCATTAGTCTTTTGTTTAACTTTTAATAAATGTATTTTTACTCAATGTAAAAACTTTTCAAAAGCAAATTTCGCACATAGAATTAGAATTAATCTGAGTAGAATTAATCTGAGACAACCGAAATTAAAAACTTGTTTGGTTCAATTATTTCACATAATTTTAAGAGTAAATAATTGAATTTTGCACAACACTTTTTTCTAATTGTCTAGCTCTCTCTCTCTTTTTTTCTATAATAAAGGCAGTATGCCCACCTTCTCTACAGGGTCTAATCTGGGCTGACAGCTTCCTCTCATAATTGGTGCTAACACCCAGATGGACAAGGCTCTAATTTGCTGTTCCCAATAAATAGAGGCGGCTGAGGGGAGGTGGGAAGGGGTAAACCTGGATTTGTGGGTTATAGATACAGAAGTCATAAACACCCCAGGCCTTTGAGCTGACAGTTTGAGCAGGCTTTTGTTCACACATTTGTTCAAAAGAAGTGCTCTTCCCAACCCTCCCTCTTTACCTCTTTATGACACTTACACACAGTTAAGTTTTTTTCTCTCTTTTTATATACACTTTCCAGCTTATAAACGTTTTAGTATCTCCGGGAGCAGTGACATTTTTGTGTTTCTCTGTGTGTGTGTGTGTGTGTGTGTGAGGATGGGTGGCCATGACCTAAACATTGTTTTTAGGGCAACTGCATGACCTCTCTTTATTAATGAGGCTACAGGGAATGAGGTCTGGGTCAATGGTCAGATAGACATGATCTGAGGTGTTTTTGTGTTTTTACAAACAGACATTAAATTAAACTGCACTTTTAGAAATCATTCAGACACATAAGATTGTTCATAATGAGATGAATACAGACTTAGACAGTGCATATCTTTACAGTTTAGCATAGCTTCACAGTTTTAGACTGTGGCAATGAAATATGGTTTCTTTGTGAGATGAACACATTGAACGATACATTACTATTGGCTAAAAAGTGACCTTTTGCTGCACCTTTTAAATCACATTCAGGCTTCTACATATTCAAACATGGCTTGTCACGTTTAGTAAACATGCAAAAACAAATTCACCATCATCAACGTCCAACCTGCCATTACTTTAGCACAAGGAAAAATGACATATAAGAGCCTGAGACAAGGCAACAATTTTAAGCATTTTATTTTTTTAGAAATGCTGATGTGTTATGTGAGCAGTTCACCTCATTTACCTCAGTGGAAGGATATTCATTAACATTAAGTCACAAAATCAAAAATATGAGGAATAAAATTGTGATTAAAATGATCTTTGTTTGGTGCTAAGGGCAGTTTTACCAAGAGACAATGACACTGCAAGTGAAACTATAACGCTATAAACTATAACTGTTACATAGGAACACAAATATATATTTTATAACAATATATGCAATTCAGTTTTATTAATGGTGAAAAAAAGACCAGTATTTTTTTTCTTCCACAATTTTTGGTAAGTGTGACAAAGTTCATTGTAGAGCCTGGATAAAAGGACAGGAAACAGATTCTACTAAAGAAATTGTATCCAGTTAGCTCTAATAGAAATATTGTTTTTTGTAGTTTAATTTAAGATTATATAATTAAATTATTATAATGTTATAGGATTATATTTAATATTATTATTATAATAAGTTTAATTCATAATAATAATACAATAATAAACAATAAGTTCTTATACCTCTAAGTTTATTTAAAAATAAAGACCTAGTGTAGTCACACCAAACCCAAAACCACATTACTCCCCAAGCTAATTTGTTGTTTAAGGTGTATACATGCAGTAGTGCATTACATTGCACTAGATGGAAAGCTTTACAGAATATAGAGATACAAGGTTTAATTGGTTTTGAACAAATGTTAAAGGACACAAAGCAAATTCATGGCTTCCTAATCGCACATATAAAGAAAGCAAAGTATATGAAAGACTTAGTCGTCCTTGGGTTTTATTGTTGGACTACATGTGAAAATTGAGGTCACAGGGTCTATTAAAGGTGGGTTTGGGTGAGAAATTGGCTTGTTCTCAAAGAAAAGGTGACAAAAAATATTTTAATCATCACATTGGTCATCATTCAGATGGCCAACGCAATCTTTTTACTTATAATTACAGAAGTGTATTGTCAACCTAATTTAACCAAATAGGCAAATTATTAAGTATTAAATATATAGTATGGAATTTATACATCTAATGACACTGGAAACATGAAAAGGTTTGGAGGTAAAAAGATGGAGGGATAACCGCATAGATGGCAGTATCTTATTAATTTCTCTAATTAATTTCTTATTACGTTCAGTTAATAACTGAACACGTAGTGGTTTTATGATTTATTTGTTTTTCTGGTTTATTATTTAAGCAAAAATGCAATACATAAACAATTATTTTTGTTGACTCTTTGTTGAAAGGTTTTGCTGAACAGTGGCATACCAACGAGATTTTACGTGTACATTTCAGTATTATTTAGCAAACTGGTTTACATAGCTCCGCAAAACTCTATGTAAAAAAGAATCGTTATAGTGCTTACTAATGCTAAAACCTCAGTTCCCATCTTGAATGAGCAATGAATATCAGGAAATTGTAGTGTTACTGAATAAATCATGCTGTGTCCAAAAAGCTCCTCGTCTTTATTATTTCTAGGTGCAACCCCTTGTTTTAATGCCATCATGCTATCTTCAGTTCTCTAGGAAGTATCTGTGTTGTTGAGTGAGCAGCTGTCTTTATTCAAACTCAAACGTTTATTTCACAGTCTTGTTCTCTGTGAAAAGGCCTCTGGTTAGAAGTGGGCTGAGAGGGTTGAAGATAATAGAAGAGCTCATTCTGCTGTGGACCATACCTTTCAACTCAATCCAGACAAAACACAACAAAACATGTATACATCTCTGGTGCCCTAAGGAACCATGAAAAGTTGTTTCAAAGAAAACAGTGCAGAAAATAAGTGCTCAATCCTCCTCCCATCTCTTTATTGATTATAAACAAATTTCAACTAAGGTACCTAGTTTGTATTTTAACAACAGCTATGACAGAGGGCTCTTTTCGGCAAATAATGATTTGCATTTTAGTCTGTTTCTTACACTAAAATATCACACAGATTTAGAAGAAACAAGGATTAATGTAAAAGTATAGAGTAGGACTTTCAAAAAAACATTGGGTTGTGAGAGAGAGTTCAGCAGATTAATTCGGTAATAACTGAGGTGCGTGTCTGAACAGTCAAACAGTGGGAACCTAAATGGCATGACATGGGATGGCAAGGAATATTGGATTTGTGTAGGGCTTACTGTGTAATGGCAGCAGACTTGGTGCTATCTGTAAAAAAATTATTATTATTTGAAGAACAAAAGATAAAGAAAGAACCAATCACAGCATGTTGTAGCCATAATTAGCTTAGATATATATATATATTTTTTTTTTATTTTATTTATTTTTTTCATTAGGATATGCATATTTCAACATTTAGAAAGCATGTCATGGAGATATTTTACTTGGTTTAAAATTTTTGAAGTAATTTGAAATTGCCCTTCTTGTCTCACCTGACCATGTCATACTTAATACATGAGTGAATTATTTGTAATTAATTAATTATTTGTAAATTAATTAAACAACAATAAAGAAAGGCCCTAATAGTAATAGTAATGCCCTCTAGGATTGTTTAATTATTTTCTCTTCATACTTCTCCTGGAATCTTCTGAAGGCTTTTTCTGAAGAATGCCGTATCATTTTTGCATGGCAGGGTCAGCCACTTGTGTGAAGTATGTCAAAACAAACATCTTTCGTCTTTCCTGAGCTGAAAAATTGGTCTCATGCTAGGAGGCTCTGCTAAGCTTGCCAGGCCCAGGGGTCTTCCTGCAATTCTAGCACTCCTTTGCATTCTTTCTGTGATCCCAGTCTACCTCCTCCCTAACTAATCTAGAACTTTTATAGCTCCCTACATGACCTCTGACCCTGCGCACCTCTTGATGGGTCACATGACTCACGCAGGTGTGGAGAGGACCCTGGACTCATCAGCCTCCAATTAGCAACCCAAATTAGTGATGTAACCTCTTGCAGGGTCACTGAACAGGGTCTAGGGAGCACAGATGGGTACAGAAAAAGGGACAGAGAAAAAGAAAAGGTTGAAAGAGAGAAAAGAAGTGAAAAAGAAAAAGGACGGGTGGCAGCAGTACAGCGGTGGATGATAAAAAGCTTGAAGGCCAGCAACAGCCAAATAGGGTTTATACATTGCCAAAAGAGGTAATAATGCAGTTGTTTTTTGACAGATGGAGTTTAATAAGTGAGTAAATAAAATAAATACTACTGTTCTGTTTCTTTAAGAGATTAATTTCTATCCTTTTGATTTTATCCGGCAAGAGTGAACTCGTATTGCCACTGTATTAGGCATTTCTCTTATATTAAATGTTTTGGAATATCAATGTTATTCCATAACATTGAAGATGTTTAAGAATAACCTATTGCTACCACTGCACAAGTACAGCAGTATTGTACAGTTTTTTACTGCAGTTTTGTTAAATGAACAGTTCACACAACATTGAAAATTCTCTTATTTGTTGTTTTCAATCTACAGCTTTGACTAACATAAAAACTTATGTTTTCCTGGGTGATTAAGTTGATATTGTGATGATACTGAGTGGCATTTTTTGTTTGTTTTAGTCCTTATTTGCTCTTGACATACCTAGTCACTGTCAGTGTTTACTCTATGCCATGGCTGCAGGGATTTCCTGAAAAAGATTTTTAAAAGTGTTAATCCTCATAGGTGTTGCGTTTATGCAACATCAAAGAACACACCAGTCCACATGTAACGAAGCCGGGCTCCCGCGTCAAGCGAGGAGTGCGAGGACTTTTATTATGATGTGTTGTCTTTGTCATGTATTGATGATGTCACTGTTGTTTTATGTCACTTCCTGGTTTTGTTTGATTGTTTGCACCTGTGTTTAGTTGATTACTCTGTGTATTTAAGTTGCTGGTTTTCTTGTCTCGTCGTGGGTTATTGTAAGCGTTTGGGGTAGTTTAGAGTTTCTTGTCGGTTGAGGTTTTCATTATCATCGTATTGATTCTTGGTTTGCCTGGTTTTGGATTTATGCTCGCTTGTTGGATTACTCTCTCGGATTGCCCCTTTGGATACTGTCGCCTGGTTTTTGGTCTGTTCGTTTATTCTCACTCTGTTTTTGTTTCACTCATCACTGCTGCCTGCATATGTTGTTGTTCCTTTTGTGTTACGGTTAATAGTTGTGTTAATTATTTTATTGAATATCCTTTGTTTTAGTTCCGTGTCTCTTATCCGTCATTTACAGAAACATAACCGTTCACCACCATAACAGAATAATCCACCGATCAGACAACAGCACAGCAGTTTTTTATGTTTTGTGTTTTTTGGCATTTTTGAGTTTTTGCGTTTTGTGTTTTTGCATTTTTTGGGTGTCTTTGCGTTTTCCCTTTTCGTTTTTGTGTTCTTGTGACTTTGTAGTCTTTTGGATTTTGCTTTATTTTTGTTTTTGGGCCTGCCTGTGGATTATGGTCGCGGTGGAAAATGAAGCAGCTGCGCCCGGTACAGCAGTTCTGCGGATCCCGGGGCCATCCTGAACGCTTTGGCAAGGCAGCTGGCGGGTCTTAAGGCGAGCCTGACAGGGCCTTTGATCAGTTGGGAGGAGGCAGAGGCCATATCTCAGGCCTGCAACACATTGGCAGAGGTGGCCTCCCAGATCATCAGTCAGGCAGCGGCTACAGGTTCGCAGGAGGGCATCCAGCTGGCGGTAACGGCATCTCAAATCAGGTTCCAGGCCACAGTTCTCGGGTCTCAGGTTTATGCCCGGGTGAAAGGACCCGCTTCTCCGGCCAGTGTTCCCGTGGCAGTAACCGGCACACCAATAAGCCCTCTGGCAGACATGAACACTTCCTCAGTAAGTGCCATGACGGTGGTATCCGTCACTCCAACCAGTGTCCCAGCAGCAGAGGAGTCCGCAGGCCAAGTCTCTATCCCGGCGACGACGCTCACCATGCTCGAGTCTACCCCGGCGACGGCACTCGCCATGCTCGAGTCAGTTCCCTGGCGACGCGACGCAGTTCCCTGGCGACGCGATGCAGTTCCCTGTCGACGCGACGCAGTTCCCTGGCGACGCAACGCAGTTCCCAGGCGACGCTACGCAGTTCCCTGGTTCCCGTCGGCACCTCATGCTCAAGTCTGGTTCCCGTCGGCGCCTCATGCTCAAGTCTGGTTCCCGTCGGCGCCTCATGCTCAAGTCTGGTTCCCGTCGGCGCCTCATGCTCAAGTCTGGTTCCTGTCGGCTCAAGTCTGGTTCCTGTCGGCTCAAGTCTGGTTCCTGTCGGCTCAAGTCTGGTTCCTGTCGGCTCAAGTCTGGTTCCTGTCGGCTCAAGTCTAGTCCCGGTCGGCTCAAGTCTAGTCCCGGTCTGCTCTGGCTCCTGAGATCGCGAGTCTGCTCCGCCCCGGCTCCGCGAGTCTGCTCCGCCCCGGCTCCGCGAGTCTGCTCCGCCCCGGCTCCACAAGTACGGCGTGAGGACACGCCTTCCGGGAGGGGGCGTTTTTAGTTCCTTTTGTGTTACGGTTAATGTTTGTGTTAATTATTTCATTTAATATCCTTTGTTTTAGTTCTGTGTCTCTTATCCGTCATTTACACAAACATAACCGTTCACCACCGTAACACCACAATAGAACATGCAACCAAATATTTGATGATTTAAAAATGTGTTGCAACACTAGGTGTGTTGCAACAATGTTAAAGGTGTAGGACTATTTGTTCTGTCGGAAGTCTACTTTGCTGTAGTCCAATTAAATTCAAACTAACATGCGTTCATATCTGTCAAACAATGTGTTGGAGCTTTGTCTAATGTGTAGGCAACCAAATGCATTTAGTCACATGAGAATCATATGAGAAGTTCATATCGGCACATACAGATATCATTCCATATCACTAAATATATCTAAGAGAACTGTTGCTATCGCTGCTATTTACTACTGCTTTTTATTTTTACCAACACACCAATCACTGGGCCACCCATCCAGTTATGTCCCTCATCCATCTACTCCCATGAAAAAAAGATGCCAGTCATTTTAATTGGCACCCTGGAGTTGATTGTCCCAGCATGTCTCCAAAAGGGAGCATAGCACAGGGAGGAGACCAAAGGGACTAAACATGTGGAGACTAAACATGAGTAAAATATTATCAGTGATTGAGACGCCGATAGTCAAAAGAAAGAGACAGAAGAGAGAAAATTACATAGACATATATTTATATGCATATGAATAAAAACACATGTATATATTTGTACAGTATCTTGGCTTTTTAGCCAAACCACAAGAAAGGCTCTTTTGTCACATAACCCAAAGAAACATTTTTTTAAATAAGTGCAAATAGTTAATGAGACAAAGAATTGTAAAGCATTTATGTTTTTTTCCATTCATTTTTTTATGTTCGATCACATAATACAACATGGAAATACTGTGCAAAGAATCAAATATTTACATAATGTTTAAGTTGTTTTATTTGTGAGAAGCTGGTGCCATTATTTTTTTTTCTGACACCTAAAAAGTACTGCCAAAAAGGTTATGGCTTACTTACACATAATCTTTGTGTAAGTACAAACTACCCTTTTAAAAATACAATGCAATGGCATTATGCCAAAATGGTTTACAATCATATCTGTTGTAATGTGGTCACAAAACAAAGTCAGCTGGAATCAAAATAATTTCTATATAATTTTGGTCAATTGGCAGTACGTATTATACATAGTATGGAGTCAAAAGTTTCTTTTTTTTCTCTGCTACAGTACCAGTCAAAAGATTAGAAACATTTACTCATACTTCATTCAATTTTTTCCACATTTTATAATAATAGTAAACTCATACAAGCTATTAAATAACACAAATGTAACTTTGTGAATGTTGTGACTAAAGATAATTTAAAATACATTAAATTTAAAAATGGTCGATCTCTCTACTAGTGCTACCCAATCTTAGTGCTGCCTTTGATCATAGCATTCTCTTAAATAGGCTTGAAAATTCTGTTGGCATTAGTAAAATTTCCCTGGCCTGGTTTAACCCTTTCACACGTAAGTTCGAATTTTTCAGACAGACCCCCTGGCGTGATTTCTTTTAACACGACCATTATTTTGCAATGAATCATGTTCCAGTTACCATGGAGACACATAAATCTTGTCGTGTAACATTACACAGTCACAGTGGTGCACTGCAGCTAGTATATATAAATATGTATATTTAATACAAAATATTTATAATACTTTTACATGCATTGTTAAATATTAAAAGATTTTCCAATTGTTAAATATGTGCAAACTTTGTTAAATGTTAGATGATGTAAGATGATGAGTTATCACGGCCACTGCGATTTGTCTGGAAAACAGACCCTGCTCGATTTTTAAAACATGTTCATCCACTTCTTCCGAAATACATAAAAGTGGCTGGAGAACTGACAGAGGAATAGAGGAAACCTTATAATTACATACACAATGTGTGATTGACATGAATAAAACATAACCGCGCATTGTTTTAAAGGTTTGTTTTGCCTCCGTTATGAATAAACTATATATACTTTCATATTACTTCTGTGACTGCTTACAAATGTCTATTAATGTAGAAACAATGCTTTATAAATGATTAATTAACTATTTACCAATGTTTAACTAATGATTCATAGGGTGTAGTTATTATAAAGTGTTACCCATAACGGAATTAAACTTAATATTCTAGCATCTTCAATGTAGTCATCCTTTGCCAGGAATTTACAGAAATGTTTTCCTGACATTATACTAAATGTTTTTTAAAAAGTATTGAGAAAGTTCTCATCTATTTTCTGACTGGCTGCCTTTTTCTTCATTATTTGGTCCAAATCATCCATTAAAAAAATGTTTTAATAGAATTGTTATTTTCTAATGACAAAAAGTAATATGTTGGCACAATTGCATTTTTGTTTACAAAAATTATTCCAAACATTTAGGCAAATAGCTTTAGAATAAAAATATCATTTAAGTCAAGTGTGTCCAAACTTTTAACTGATACTGTACTGTACCAACAATACCACCACTGTAAAGAGAATGTTTAGTACAGGTTGTAATCCATTTGCAATGACATACTAGATGTTTAAGAAACTATTTTCAAGTGTTTTTCTTCCCCAGAAATGCTGTTCTCAAGCAACACCTATTTGGAATAAAGGCAGAGGAAAAGATACATGAAATCAGCTAACACTTTATAATGTCTAATTTAGAAAACTATCAAAGGACTGATACAGTGCTATAGAAACTACAGTGCTAAAGTGTTCCTCAGTTCTGGCAGATTGGTGTACAACCCACCATGTAAGCGCAACTACTCAATTCACAGGCTCCAATATAATCACTTAAAAATGAAGTGTGTTTCCAAAACACAAAGACAAATATAAATAAACATCCGAGGGTTGATTTTCCCAAAAAGTGTAAACACAATGGTTCTGTGGTGCTTTTAAAACTGTGGGGATTTCTTTATTTGAGCATTCCCACAAAAAACCTTGGAATGATTTTGGATAATTGGGACATCGTTATTTTTTAAATTCCATTTGGTGATGCTATTGGTACAATATTACTACATCTTTAGGTATGAAAACACTACAGCCATGAGCCCGCATGTGTTAGCCTAGAATTGAGCAGTATGAGTCAATTTAGCATACCCATACCTGAAGTAACCCTGAAAAATAAGACTTGAAGGACTTTTTGTTGAAGGACTTGTCTGACTGTCCTTCAACAAGCAAAAACTGCCCAATAGTTGGGATATTAAAAAATGCTAGTCTTGACGATGTGTGGTAGTATTCTATTTAGCATTCTAAAGTGCATCAGATTCAAGGTAAAGAAAGAACGCAGATTAACTGTGGCTTGAAATACTACAGTCATATACTGTAAACCATCTGCAAGACAACCAGCATTAAAAAGTTGCATTGACAAGAGCAATGCTAGTCACTAATCAAACTTACAAACTTTATTTGTACATATAGTATGTGATTCTAAACTGTATGGCTCTATTGTTCATGCTACAAAATGTGAAACTGATTTGTATGCACATTTAATCTAGATCTTAAAGGATGACACCAGGTGCTAAATTAATCAGAAGACAAAGTGTCTGGCGATCTGTTGTGGATTCTATAAAATTAGCCCTTTGTGTTAATTACATTTGGAAGCAACTCTCTTAAAAGAAGCAGCATGTAAACAAGGGATGAAACATGTATCTAAGCTTATGAGGCTAGTGTATGGTCATAGCTGATGCTTTGAACAGAGAATTTCATTTGCTATAAAGATAAGAGATTAAATAAAATTTGATTAAAAATAGATTAAAGGGGTTCGGAATATGGCAGTTTGGCTTTGATAAGAAAGGTATATTAAAGATAATTCATTAGATGTGCGCTGTGCTAAAGACCTGGGTCACTCTCCACATGCTCATGTTTAAGGAGCTAATTGTTGTTTAAATAGCACTATTTGAATAAAAATTCTGATCTCCAAACCATTTATTGAACTGATTTTATGGTTATTATACCATCACTAATCTGCGTGTAAATTACTGGCACAAATTTGTCAGTACCTTGTATTTTAAAAATGTTGTATTTTAAAAATTTGTCAGTACATTGTATATTAAATTAATTTAATTTCTGAAGGACATATGAATCTGTCCTTAACTCTCATTCCTACATATTCATACAGACATACATTAATATCAACACAAACCTCTCCCATGATAATAATTCTAGTCACTTAATTTAAACTTTTAGTGCAGCAAAAAATTGCATCACAAAGTTGACCAAACATAACATTATGACATCATTTTCCATCCATTTTCTTTTTAACACCTATTTGTATAACTAACAAACTTGTTATGAAATAATTTCACCTTTACAGTTACATTTACAGTTTTTTTCATCATTCACATTTTCTTGCTGCATGACACACAGAATTCAAAAATTAAAGAAAGAGTGTAGCTTTGTGAATGAGAATTCAATGTAAAATATAGTGGATACAGTGATGCTTAATTACAAGGCTTCATCCTTTATTTCTCAAAAACTCCTTGTTACCACACCTCCGCAGGAAAGATGCAGTCTAGCTGTCAAGTCTAGCTGGTCATTTTCCATTCATTTGGTTGTAGGCACTAGCGCAAAAGAGGCCAGCAAGATGAGGACAAATCTGATTCTAAAAATTGATACTTATGGCAATGTCTTTCAGTCTCTTAATTTTAATCTTTTAGCAAACATCTGCTCTGTCCAAAAGTTCTAGGCTGATCACGGCACAGGTGAGACCCCTGAGACAGGTAGATGAGGACAGGTAGGAAACACTTAGGAAACTGTCTTCTTACCTCCTAGCTCCCCATCTTTCCTCTCTAACCTTGTGTAGGGCTCAAATGCTGAGGATCCGCATCCATAACCAGAAGGCATTTCATGATGGGCACCGCCCAAGAGAGGCATGGTAAAGCAAAGAGAGGGGGGTGGCACCCCCAGACGTGGCGAGGGCGGCGTGCCCCCTAATGAAGACAGTGACAGTCCAAAAGTCCCACCACTGCCCGCCACAACCCCAGGGGGTGTGGTGGTGCTACTCACCCCAGAGGAAGTGGACACAGATGAGCTTCCAAGAAGAGAATTGCTAGGATGCGGGTGAGCCAACAATTGGTTAGGTGAAGGAGTCGTGAGGGAGAGTAGTCGCCCCTGCTCCAGGAGGCGCAGAATGTTGCATGTGGCAAGAGATTCAGAGGTGGACGATGTCCGCTTGTCAGTGTCCCTGGTCTGGTCCTTCTTCTGTTTGGTGCGGCGGTTTTGGAACCACACTTTCACCTGCAGAACAACATTAAAAACTGTAAGAGAAACAAAACTTTCTGAAGTGAATAGGAGTTGACTCTGCCAGGGCATCGCTATAAGCTTGTTAAAGCATTTTGTGCTAAAGTGTAACACTTAGGGTTTGGGATTTCCAAAAATGTGCCTTAACAAGTGTCACTAATTACCATTTGCTTACAACAACCTTTCTAATGCCACATCAGGATTTTCACTGATGACTTCCTCATAAGCTTAGTGAGGCATGCTTAAAAGTGCACTATACTCCAGTTACAACCCTACTGACCTCAGGTTAAAAAGTGCACTAAGCTTGTGTCCTTGTTCTCCATATTTTATTGATACAATGCTGATTTAATGCATAGCATGTTCTGGGGTTAACGGTGGGCAGAGATAAAGGTCTGCTCATAAATAGTGAGAAAATTAGGCCTATGAACAATGTATCTTATCCTAAACGGGTTTTACCTGTCACCTGCTGCTATTCTTAACCCTGGAGATCCTGAAGAAGGACAGCAACTGAGACCCTATTTACAACTGCATTCATATACACAAACACATCTCAAAAATGCACATTCACACTTATTTTCTTAATTTTAATGTTTAAAGCTCTAAAACATGGCAAAGTTGAGATTCAAGTCCCATTTAGGGCACTTCTACTAACAAGGGCTATCAAGCAAAGCACTTAAAACTTGTCTGAACACCTGTGCCTTGACACTTTATTTTGAGTATGGATATGTCTGTGCAAATAAACAAAAGTAAGGATTTAAGAGGTGCTGAAAATGCTTCAGGTTCCTGGACAACTGGCATACAGAACACTAGCCAAAGGGCTTGTCATCTGTACATCATAGGTAGGGTTTGATTTTATTAATCAGGAATCGATTGGACAGAGAAAATTGGGCAATCCATGACAGACTTTGTAGTTAATTTTGCAGTTGATTACCCAACAAATACTAGCATCCATTCATTTAAAACCGAAGCACTTAGGCAAAAAAAAAGTTGTTTTAGAAGCGGAGTAAGTTGACCAAGAAAGTGTAGGGTCAATTTTAAATTCAAGTTAACTTTCAAAGCCTGAATGGTGTCAGGTGTTTCAGTGATATTTGTGGTATGGAATCCATGACGACAAAGGCCTACACCATATATTACATCTCTTTTTTATAGTAAACTTTTAGACCATTTTTTACACAGTCAGTTTCTAACAGCTGAATAAGACCCTAACCAGATAACAATTTTGCAAGCAGCTGTTGTCTGTTACACTGAGATCATGATCATTAGTGTGAGGGTAATGAGATTGTGGAGTGATCCCATACAGCTCACTGAAGCATGATGCTACAAATTAGTTGGCCAAAATTTTTAATAGTGTGTACTTGTATGCAAATATGTATTCATATGCTCCACTTGAATTTATTTAAAATGTTTATTTTTTATAATCTACATTGAGGCATTAGGGATTAGTAAGATGCCATCAAAACAGGTGTGTTTTAGGTGATGGTCTCAGCAGTATGGGTATGGTAGCCAGTGGAGTGAAATCAGGAGTGCTGTAAGGTGGGCTGTCTTTGGTTGATGGACGACCAGATATGCTGCAGCATTCTGGATCATTTGCAGGGGTTTGGTTGTGTTGACTGGAAGGCCAGCCAGTAGGGCATTGCAAGAGACCAGCCTTGATATTACGAGTGCCTGGACTAAGAGCTACGTTGCATGCTTGGACAAGAAAGGTCTGATTTTCCTAATGTTGCAGAGCATGTACCTGCATGACAGAGAGATTGATGCAATACATCTACACTATTGCAATTAAATCCTCTTCAATATAATCCAGGGTTCAGAGCTGGGACAGAGATTACTATACGCAAGATCTGTGTGACCTGGATTTACTCCCTTGCCCACAGTATCCCAATCCTCCCTTTTCTTTCTTCAGCATATTTACTAAACATACTAGGAATCAGCATGATAAAGGAACAAATATCTTTGTTTCTTTATGGCACTGCGGGAAAAACTTTTTAAGAACCTTTATTTTTAAAAGTGCATTGTAACATTCTTATATATGTTATTCTTCCTTTACTATGAACAATAGTGAAAAGTCAAAAATATAGCTGCAAGCAGAGATAATGGCCCAAGCAATAAGGCACCATTGCTACCTGGTGCTTCTTAGAAAACTATGCTTGGTTGTCACATGTCAAAAGTAATTAAGCACTATTTTAAAGTCTGTTCTGAGTCTTTTATAAGTGATACACTTTCTGCTGCCAGTTGGTGGCCCTATAACTGTGACTCACAATAGCCACAATATTGTGGTCACAACACAAAACATATTTCCCAAATTTGATGTAAATCACTCAATGCATGCAGATGATATAAGACACTTTCTATTCAGTTTATTACCATGAATTGATTGCCTCGCCATGGCAGCACTGTTTGAGATATCAACAATCTGTTGCCAATTTGGCATGTTCAAAATCTCTTTTTGTTCTGACCAAGTATGAAGCAACTTGCTTAAATTTAAAAGGACTAACATACTTTCTTCTGCTAGCTGGTTGCGCTATGACTGTGTCTCACAATAGCCACCTCTGTCATCAGTCGCTAGGACCAAAAACATACAGCTCAAATTTAAAGGAAGAAGTCACTTAATTCACGCAGCAGATATGAGCCACTTTCTGTTTCTGTTGTTTGCCATTTATTTATAACCTCACCATGACAACACTTTAAAATATAAAAAATTCCATCACAATTTATCATCTTCAATGTCTTGGCATAATATTTGCCCAATTTGGTGATAATCCCAAAAATCCCCTAAGAGGAGTATTTAAAAATTCAGGGCCTGCAATTGAAAACAAACCTTCATACAATGCTAAATGGCCAGCTTTCTGTTGGGCGGAGCTAGTAAGGGGAGTGAACTCCTGGAATAAAAACCCCAAAACAGAATAATTAGCGTAGCTGCTATGTGTCTTTTTTGAGGTAGAATGAAAAACAAGTGATGAGTTGCATTATGAGAATGCTTCGCTAAAGCATTCTAGTTTAATCTAGTTTTGAATTGCAAGAGTGTGTCTGAGCCCCGAACAGCATCAGGGAGACAATTCCAGAGCTTAGGAGCCAAGTGTGAAAATGCTCTGCCACCTTTAGTGGACTTTGCAATTCTAGGTACAACCAGAAGTCCAGAGTTTTGTGAGCATAAAACGCACATTGGCTTGTAACAAGAGAGAAGATCAGAAGATCAGTTACGTACATAGGGGCTAACCTGTTTAAGTCTTTATAGGTAAGCAGTAATACTTTATAGATAATACGGAATTTAACAGATAACCAGTGTTACCTGTTACGGAAGCAGACCAAACGAGAGAGGTAAGTGATAATAATGACAAGGTTTATTTCAGCAGAGCAATTTGGAGATGATAACGTGCAGAACCAGGTAAGTATAACAGTCCAGATATGATTCTTGATGTGTAGCTATGACGATTGATTATAGATCTTTATCCTTTCCAGGAACGAC
>JAZGTJ010007567.1:0-22613 GCA_036877575.1 Botia almorhae
GACTTGAGCTATTGACTGTGATGTTATCAGTGGTATCACAGGAGGAACGAGCGCGAAAATCAGAAACGGTCAAAGCGCGTCTGTTTGCTCCTGACAGGAAATTCGAGGTCGAAGTTCAAACTACAAAAGCTGGTCGTGAATTTTAGCACGTCTGTTGGCTGATATTCCCCTTTGCCATTGTAACTTTTACTACCCTTATGTTTTAGATAACAAGCAACTGACTGTTATAAAACGATAATGATTGTAGGTGATAGCAAAAAGTTAAACGCCACATTTAAATCAAATGCGAGATTTTTCCAGTCTAGATCTGCGATACGGTGTTAATTTAAGACTGGATGGTGTGATAATTAGATGTAGTGGTTCACACGAGTGTCCGTGTTTCCTGTTAGCCGTGATGGTGTAGTATTAAACCCGTTGTGTGTTAATGATGTTTATTTCTGTTTTTACGTGTTTGCAGACTTGCTGAACGGAGCGCAGGAGAAATGCGAGCTGCCCTCGCTCGGCGGTTTTCCACACTGCGAGGCCAAGATGAAGGCGAGTCTTCCTCGATCACACGTTTCTTAGAAACCAACCTCTGATTCTCACAGCTTATCGATCAAGTCTTAAACATTCTCATGTATCCATGACTGTATTAATAATTTCGGTAGTCATACTTTTCTTAGGAGACATTTTCATCCTAAATCCAGACAGATTTTAATTGAAGATTCTCTGTGGGACTCTCTCGTTACGAGTGTGAACACCCAGACATTGATCCGTTTTGAGGCATTTCTGAAGCTATTAACTCTCTTTGCTTTATTAATGAGGCTAGTGCTCATATCTGGCGCTCCAGGACTGCAAATGTGACTGGAGAGAAATTGGCTCCTGAAATGGAATATTTAGTACTGAAATAACTTCTTATTACAGAATGGCTCAATACAAATGGTTCTCTACACACTTTGCACTGTTATTCATACTTGCGCTTTGTTGTACTGGACGGAGTACCTCAGGGATCAGTATTAAGTTCGTTCGTTTTGCGCTTTGGTATGAGAAACATTTGCAGAAGATCGGTTGGTACATAATATATAAATATTAGTATGTGCCATAGTATGTGCACGAATTGAATGTTGAATGAATCAAATGAATATATGAATTGAAAAAGAGAGTCAGGTGTAAACTCGCTACAGACTGATTCAGGGTGAGTCTGGTTTAGAGCGCTCAGAGTGTGAGTGGCTTGTGAGTGAATCAAGCCACTTTTGATCTGTTAGACCACATGTTGTTGACTCACATGGTTTTGTCTTTTTAAGAATTTATAGTTGAGCATTAGCGTGTGATGACAATTCATTTTTTTCTCCTGTGGTTTTCTCAATGCTCGCTCAGTCCCGCCAGATCTTTCCGACAGTCGATGTATCAGGCAGTTAAGTGGGATTAAACATCAAGGAGTGCCGAGTGAAGTCAGTCGGCCTGTCGTGATGGTTTTTTCAGTCAGAGTCCTTTTATTTAGAGCACATGGAAAACCTCGCGGTATGGAAATCCTTTAAAATTCATGGAGTTTAATAAAATCCCAAAAGAGCAATTGGGGTGACAATGAGAACACCAACTGAACATCGTGTGAGGTCACACGCCTGTCAGAACGTTTATTTTTTAGTAAACACTTTTGTTTCTTAAACAAAATACAGTGGTACAAAACTAATGCTGTTTATTTTGGCTCTTGGTTTTCATGTATAGCACATGAAGCTGCCAAGATGTGTTCGGCGTTTTAGCTGCAGTAGCTTTATATTGATCCCAACATACCGTTCCATTTTATTGTGGATTTTTGTGGGGTTTCTTCACTAAAACATGCTGTATTCCAGCAAAAAATACACAGTGGCATCGCTTGTTTTCCAGTTCGTCAGTTCGCTGAGATAACGAACAGTATAACGGTTCGCTTCCAGCTAATTTGAGCGCTTCCTCTCGTTTGCCTTGAAGAACGGCTTCTTTTTCAGAAAGACCGATCGATTTGTGTGATGTGAACCACACACTGCGATCAATAAGTTCCTCTCTGTTCTGGTTTTACTGTTACTGTAGAGGAAAGTGAGATACCAGGATGTGGAAAGTCATTGTTTTTGAAGGTCAGGCTGAAGAACGTTTCCGCTCTGCCGATATCCAGACAAATCGGAGGGACTCGCAACTTCAGGGGAAATGAAACTGCATACTTGGCACATTACAACATAAACAACAGCGCTAGTCAGATCGGTTGTGAACAATGTGTAAATATGTTTGTCGTTAAGACTCAACCAGCATCTAAACAACAGAATGTTTCAGTCAGGCTAGCACCACTCTGAGAAGTCTCTCAAATCAATTTGTATGTCTATGTAAAAAGAGTTTATGTATTATGTGTGATATATATTACGTGATATTTGTTATGTATTATGTGTGACGTTTTTGATGTCTCTCTTTCGTCTCTTCAGTGGATGAAGGACATGTGGCGTTCGGACCCCTGTTATGCTAACTATGGGGTGGACGGATCCACCTGTTCGTTCTTCATTTACCTGAGCGAGGTGTGTGTATATGTGTGTGTGTGATAATAGATCTCTCTCTCTCTCTCTCTCTCTTTCTCTCTCTGAGTCATTAGGTGCTAATCTATAATGTAAATGTCTATTGGGTATTTAAATTAAGCCACTTACGTATTTTCAGAGAGCGAGTGAGAGAGCGAGTGAGAGAGCGAGTGAGAGAGCGAGTGAGAGAGCGAGTGAGAGAGCGAGTGAGAGAGCGAGTGAGAGAGCGAGTGAGAGAGCGAGTGAGAGAGGAATAGCACATAATGTGTCAGTGAGACATTGGCTTCCAGCCTCGCGGTAAATTCTGTTCGTTTGCACCAGGATTTACTGTGTGCGCTGGATTTAAGTTGGCAGGGGTACAAAGTTTGTGCAAAACCTGATGATCCAGATTTTCTCACCCTGAGCCGATAAGATTCCAGAGAGATCCTGTGTGTTTCAGCGGAAGCAGGAAAGCTGACTTTTTGGATGGACACAGACAGTGTCACAAATATGTTTATTTGGCAGAAAATTGTGCAGAATCTCACATTTCTTCATGTAGCATTTTTTCCGCGTTTTAAACTCTGTTTTTGTGTGTCTGTCAGGTGGAAAACTGGTGCCCTCATTTGTCTTGGAGGATCAAAACCATCGCTGACGAATCTGACAGGAAGTCGCAGGTCTGTGTCGCTTTAAATGGCGATCTTTCAGATACTCAGTGAAACCGGAAAGGCATGTTCATGTTTGTTTGTTTGTTAGATGGAGATTCGCACGAGTCTGGATGAGCTGTACCGCGTGATGTCGCGGCGCGAGGAGTTCCGCTGGATGATGATGCGCATCAAACGCATGGAGGAGCCGTGGCTGAGCGCCGTGACCTCACTCGCAGAGAAGCAGAACCTGTCCGACCGCAAGCGCAAGAAGGTGTCGCGTCCACTCCTGCGTCAGTGCATGCGTTTGTTAGAAGAGAGGTTTTGAAGATAATGTTGGGGACATGCAACCTGTGGTTCTGCCCACCGGATGAACAACACACACACACACACACACACATCTAAATGAGGACATTCTGTACGCTTCTGTCATTTTTATACACAGCTAGTTATAAACAATATACCCTAACACACACTCTAACCCTAACAGAAAACCAAAAAACACTTTATTTAGTTTATTTTTGTAGCATTTTACGAACGTGGACGTCCCCAAAAGGAAGCTTGGCGCACACTTGCCAGGTTTCGCTGACTTTTGAGTACAAATTTGTCCCCAGTATCTGGTTAAATAAACCCACAGAAATACACACTGTTTTTGATACACACATTCCGTAACAGGAACTCAAAACCACACACGCACTCAGAAACTCTAAACAAACGCTCTGGGTCGACCAAAGCAAATGACCAATAACCCCAGATGTTTAGAGCTTACAACGTTCTGCTGCATCCGTTACCCATAATCCTTTGGCGACACCTTGGATGTCAGTGCGTGTGCGTCCCATATATTTAAACTAAACTGGTTTTAATATAACAGCAAATTAAGATACAGCAACCACGATTACGGTTTAGACAGGGTTAAAGGGATTATAAAGCTCTAAAACTGAATTTATAACAGTGTTTAATGCATTTAAATAAACAAGCTGGATCATTTGATTGTTATATAGCTCATGTAGTTATTTCTAAGATTTCTCTTCTTTTGTTTGTTTTGTTTCTCAGATCCTGGTGCATCTGGGTCTCCTGACGAAGGAGTCGGGTTTTAAGATCGCGGAGAACGCGTTCAGCGGCGGGCCGCTGGGTGAACTGGTTCAGTGGAGCGACCTCATCACCACCCTGTACCTGCTGGGTCACGACATCCGCATCTCCGCCTCTCTCGCCGAGCTGAAGGAGTGAGTTCCTGAAAACTGCTTCCTGTTGTTTGTCGGTTGTTGTTTGAGAGACGTTCGAGTTGCCCGTTTTAATTCTGTTGTCGTGACAATAACTGCGTTATTGAAGCGCTAAATGCAACCTAATTGTGTATAATTAGACACGTGCGACGTAAAATAAAAATAGCGCAAATGCGGTCCAAGCAATATTAAAAAATAAAACTACAGGCAAGAATAACTGTACGTACATTCTGTAAGACAGCCCGATTGTACGTGTTTTTGCCTTGATGCAACCGTTGTGCAAAATGAAACGTTATATTGAGTAACTAGGAAGACAAACTTTGTCAATTTTTGTTCTCCACCAACAAAACTAGTTCCAAAAGAAGAAAAGTAACACACAGACTGTTGCCGAGCGACGCACAGACTGGAAGTTGGGACTTGGCTGTGTGCATGCAACCTGTCTTCCCTTGACACCCATGTTTTCCTGCGTTTGTCTGTTTTTGTCGCGAGGCTGCGTCCACTGAGAATGTACCTTATCAGTGTTCTAATCCTCTGCTGTTGTGTTTCTCAGTAGGTGATTGTGTCATTTTGTTTTAATCTCTGTCTCACCAGGATCATGAAGAAAGTCATGGGCAATAAATCCAGTTGCCCCACTAAGGGTGATAAAGTGGTGGAACTCATCTACATAGACATCGTTGGACTGGCCCAGTTTAAGAAAACTCTGGGCCCGTCCTGGGTGCATTATCAGTGAGTTAACCCAACCTTTGTTTTGCAACTCATATGTAAGAAGGGAAATGTTCCGAGAGGCTTTCAATAGCAAGCTAGCTTTGAAAGCATAAGATCCCGCCCTCCCTTCGGAGCGCTCTCCAAAGCCACGCCTCCTCCAACACGCATGAATCAAATATGTAGTTTGACAGCCAAGTAGGACATCCTATCATTGCATTCGGACTGAACGCAACGATTGGTCGAACATTGTATGGTCCTGTGCCTTTCACAGAAGATATTTTTATAATATAAATCTATTTAAATTGCTTTATTTAGTAATTGTTGTCAGGATGTGCAGAGACTTTCAACCAGCAAAACAAAAAAATGTTTCTGAAAGGAAAATGGCGTACCGTGCCTTTAACATTATTTTAATCACACACCTCAGATTTAACTACTGTTTTTAATAGCAAGTCAGAAACCTTAATGAATAATTCAGGTCTCATTATACGAAGCGGCTGTGACCTTTCTCAGTATCAGTTTTTTCTGCTTTGTCAAGAAGGGAATCGTATGAGACAGCGGGTGTTGTTGACTGCAAAAAGCCTTTTTAAATGAGTCTAAACCTGATTGGTCGGTTTCATCTCTGTCTCTGTCTAAAGGAGACATCCTCGTAGTACAGCCCGGTCGATTTCATCCACACGAGAGTTATTCCAGGAGATTGGATTTTAGCTTATCGAGTGTTTGGGGTCATCTGTCCTGATTTGATCTGTTAGCTATTAGCCACACAACGCAGAGATTAGCTTTGTCACGGTCGCATGTGTGAGTGACATCCCAGCATGCATTAGACTGCAATCTTTGCCTTAGCACGCAACGTGACATTTGTTTCGGTTCTACAAAGTATGAAAACAAGCATCGTGGTTCAAGATAGCAAATGGTTTATCGTTGATGATTTGTGTTGGTCTGTGTTTGTGTAGCTACCGGATTTTGTTTTGTCTGAATTCTCAACTGAATTTTCTGTCAGTTTTTTTTATTACTTGTTTGGTCACTTCTGTTTTCAGATTGGATAGTTCTTGTCAGAGCTGCGGTTTTTAAGATCTTACAATGGTATAGTTTCATGACCTCTGCGTATATTGCTATCCTGACATTTACGGTCCGAAAGTTTAATTCCACTTTTCCGAAAAGATTCTCCAAATTTGTTCACAGGACATCGCTCCAAAACTCAGTCGGCAGGGTGACTAGGAAACACGCAGTCAGCGCGCTGCATTTTATTTTCACCCTAGAGGGTCAAACGTAATTTGTACCTCTGCCACAAACTCATCAATTTCATTTTGTCTAAACAAAGTCAAACAACGTTTTGGCGTCTTTGAAGTCGTAACCCGAAGCATTCCTGCGTTCACTGTTGACATAAATCTTGCGCTAAACAAGTTCGTTGTTCAAACAGAATTTCCCCTCAGAGTGGTTTTCTTTTGTTTGTTTGTTTGTGTTTATGTTGTACAGATGTCAACACTGTGTATCTAACTTGTGTGTGTTTTAGGTGCATGCTCAGGGTTCTAGACTCCTTCGGGACGGAACCCGAGTTTAACCACGCCCACTACGCCCAGTCTAAAGGCCACAAGACTCCGTGGGGCAAGTGGAACCTGAACCCTCAGCAGTTTAACACCATGTTCCGTAAGTGTGTGTGTGTGTGACCTTTAGTTACGTGTGTGTTCGGCCTTTCCATTTGGAAGAGGAAACTTAATGACAAACACAACGGGGTTCCTGGGCTTTCGGGTGGCGTCTCATATGGCCCCGCGGCTGAATAGCTCTTTTGTTTATCAACAGACTTTGACATTCTCATAAACTCGCGAGTTTTCAAGCAGAACTCAGTCTTAGCCTTAAGCCTTAAACCTTTTTAAAACTACCGGTGGATTTCATTCTGATGTAGAAATGGACACATCGCTGGAGTCCAGCAATGCTGCTCGTTTCCACAATGCTCGCATATGGAGATGAATCGAGGTTAAATACAACTTATGTTCTTCCTAGGTTTCGTGAGATTTACCAGAGAGTTCTGCCACGTATTTGACCTTGTTGTGTGTGTGTGTGTGTGTGTGTGTGTGTTTATTCAAATTAACCCTAAAGTTGCCAATATACAGTTTGTTATACATGTTGTTTGTAACTAGCTGTGTATCAAAGCAATAGAAGTCTATGGAATGTTCCAGTTTAGATATGTAAATGTATGTGTGTGCGTGTGGTTGTGTACTGTGTCTGTGTGTGTGTTTGTGTGGTGTTGTGCCTTAGGGTTTGTGTATCTGATCTAATGAGTGATTTAGAGAAGATAAACCCACGACAGGTGTGTGTTGCTCAGCTCAGTGTATTTGTGTAGTCATTATTGAATCATGTAGGTCACTGTAACACACACAGTGGCAGGAGACAGCAGACAGAAGTGTCACCCGTCCGTCAACCGCTACGAGAAAACTGACACGATTTCCAGCCGGTTCCCAAAACACACATTTGTTGACGCATTACAAGTGGACTTCAAATAACGAAATGCTTTAAAGAACATAAAACATGGCTGTTCAAATTTGGTGTGGTGCTTGATTTTAATCATTTAGGAAGTGAGTAAACTTGTATATTTCTTGAGTTGGTATCTAACACACTATTGTGGACACGTGGTCTGGTCCGTGTGTGTGGTTGTAGATGTGTATTAAGCTTTGACTGCGACTAAACAAGGTGTCAGAGGTCTTTATCCTTATGTTCCGTCTCTGCAGTGTCTCATTGCACACAGCATGACGCCTCTGACCTGCAGCACTCGGCTTTTTGTCAACCTTTGTACCTCACGAATCATCTTTTATGGTTTCTCGGCCTTCATTACGTACAGAGGGGCGTCCGAGCCGCCCGTCCTGGAGGTGCTTTTGTTCCTAACGCTTCCCACACGTATCAGATGAGCACATCACCGACCACACCACGAGACCAGGTGTCTGCCCACGTCAAACAACTCTGTTCCTGTTCCAGAGAAACGATCCATGTAAAAAACGCAATTGCTGGGAAGCTCCAAGCTGGAAAAGTAGGTCGGCTTCGCGCTGAAAATAGTTATTGATTTCTCTTCTTCTCTGGTTTTTGCTTGGCAGATTCTGCTGAAGAAATCAGGGGAGAGTCCAATTTTTGGTTTCCAAACTTCCAAAATGTCACACACGTGTGCACGCTCTCATAAACACACAGTTGGCAAATAAAACACAGTTGTTCGGTTCGGCCCTTGTTTGAGGTTTGAAATGTGTCTCGCACACACAGTTTTATTAGAATCATTGACTCGAGAAACCACACGCGCGATCGCACAAACGATTTTATTTCCTGTCATTTGTATGCCGCTGGTGGCACCACATACAAACTTGTTTTTTATTATTTAAACAGTTGTTGGAATCTTTACGCTTCGGAAAGGGAGCGATTGCTACAGAATCTTTTAACGCCGACAGGAATGTTGTTAACTACATCCGTTTAATCAGCGAAGAAGACAAGGCCAGTCTGTGTCGTACTTCAGTGTGTTTAAAATTGCTCGACTTCAGCTCGTACCTCTTCAGAGAGCTTTCATCGTAATGTAATATTTCATAATCCTCTGGTTATGCTGTTGAATTATTAATCGCGGGAAGCTGTTGCCAGTTGGAAAAAATAATACCTGCCTCTCCAGGTTTTTCTGATAGTGGTTTATAATGTTGTGGAAAAGCTGGATTTGTAACATTTGTACAACTGTGCAAAACGAATGCGGTTGCCATGGTGTTGCTATGTGTTTGCCATGGTGTTGCTATGGGGGTTTTAGAGAGTTTTTCACACGTAGCAGTTTGGTTGCAGCCGAGTTCTGGGCGATTGCTTACTGACTTGAGTCTCTATTAGTTCAAGAAAGGTAATTATCCCGGTTTCCTCATACGTGTGATAATTTTGGCGTTGAAAAACAAATCTCCACTTCAACAAAACGCGTGTGTGAAATGTATCAGAATAAGATGAGCCAAATCTCTGCAGGTCCTTAAACAGGATTAGAGTTGCCAGCATGCGAGTGATTGTTTAGATTATGTGCTGAGATTGTGTTTTTGGCGCTCCCATGATTCCACAGCTACACTTATTAAAAACACCTCAGAGACAAACACACACTCCCCGCGTTCCTGCTAATTACTGACTAACATCTTTCCGACGCCACCTGCGAACCTTGTCATTTGTCTCATCAGTGTTTCTGCGAGTTTTGGCCGCATTACGCTGAAAAATAATTTTAGCGCAGGAGGGTGTGTGCCTGTGGCCACGTCTTGCACAATAAATCCCTCATCTTCCTCTTTTTCATGAAACGCTTCGACTGTGAGTGACCGAGCTTCGCTTGTACATATTTTTAAGGAGATGTGCTATATGTAAACAACAACAAAAATGATCCAACGGCTGTTTGTAAACTTCATTTATGTAAAAATATGTCTGTGTGTGTGTGTGTGTGTGCTACTTGTACACAAATGCTGCAGTAACTATAGTAAGAGAGAAAAGCTTGTATTCCATTTAAACTCCATTTATTTTCACAAAACGGCACAAATTATGTTAGGAGCCGCCTGGAATTTCATTCTGCGTCTCTTTGGAATTTACGTGTCACCGTGACAACACTTTACATCTGCGTCTGACGGCTGTAACTAAAGAGTGAAAACACATGTACATTTTCAAGCCCCTCCCACAGTATAAAGTCAGAGTGTGTGTGTGTGTGTGTGTGGTTTAGAAATCTTAATCTTAGGATTGATGTTTTTATAAGACAGATGGCATTTAGGTGTTTCTCTGCCAAGGCTTGTTACCCTGGCGACCTCTTGGCCGCCTGTTGTCATGGTAACACATCTTCGCTTGGCAGTGACGACACGCGCACAGATTTGTTCTCGTACAGAACACGTTTCATATTACCGTTGTACTGCAGAGTGACAGTGATGGAGAGAAGTTATTAACATTAAATTTGTTGATGTATTTTATAATCATATTTTATTCATTTTTTTAGATATAAAAATAAAGATAAATAAAGAGAATAAATACAGTTATTTCTGAAACAATATAATATTGTTTACGTAACACTTTGGTTTCTATGATTAGANTGACAGTGATGGAGAGAAGTTATTAACATTAAATTTGTTGATGTGTTTTATAATCATATTTTATTCATTTTTTTAGATATAAAAATAAAGATAAATAAAGATATAGAAATAGATATAGAAACAATATAATTTTGTTTACGTAACACTTTGGTTTCTATGATTAGATTTTCAGTTCCCTAAAGAGTTATTCCCGGCTAACTGGTGAACTTGTTTCGGTGCTGTCTCTCCTCTGATTGGCTGTTCTGTTCACCCTACAGCTCACACGCCAGATAACAGCTTTCTGGGTTTCGTAGTGGAACAGCATCTCAACGCCAGTGACGTCAAACACATCGACGACATTAAACGACAAAACCAGTCGCTCGTCTACGGCAAAGTGGACAACTTCTGGAAGGTGAGTTTTAATATGCTAGATTGTTTGGACATGTTTTTACTAAATGTACGTGCCAAAAAAATATATTCAATTTGACTCCAGTGAGTTTCCAACATTTCCCCGTGTTGAGGTCACGCCACATTCCGCTAAAAACGTCCAGCAGAGAAGAGATCGTCACCCATCTGGATTCAAAAAAACTGATGTGATGAGAGACGCAGAGACCGCGTGAATCGCTCGCGCGCACACCGAACAAACAATCCCACACACCTCCCAGCTGGGGAGATTATTTCGAAATTTGTACTGGTTTCCTCCATGTCTTTTCCAGAGTGTTTGGCTTGCGTATTGGAATACAGACAGACAACACTTTCAAATGAATCATCTTACGGGAAAGTGAATTTTTTGTAAATCTTAAGCGCAACGCACGCAAACCTGACGCTCGCTGCGCAGATCTGTAACGTTCACGACACCTGCACCTGGCCATATAAAAGATGCTGATACGTAGTTATTAGCCAATCACAACGCAGGTCATTTACATACGCAATTGTTAAAGGTACGGTGGGTAAAACATACCGGGTCAGAAGTAAGAGACAAACGTGTCGAATATCTGCCGGAATTTAAATTTAAATTTGTTTTGAATGTGTCAAGTGCTTTTGGGTGATTTTGGCCGACTGGATGTCATAGATCATGTGATTGTTGAGGAATTAAAGAAATTATGCCTTTTTTGCATAAAGACTTTTGTTTTAGGGGGGAAATATCACCAGGCTTGTTTAATGAGATGTCCCCATTTTGCACCAGTGTGCTTAAACTTGTTTTACCAAACAATACAGACGCCTGTGTGCAGAGCGTAAGGCCTGGAGCGAGATCGACAACTACAGTCGCGTTTACCCTCGTGTAGCTTTACAGATGCTGGAGAGAGAGTGTTGAGCTGGTGCTGTTCCACGAGCGATCAAGAACCGGTTTCCATGGAAACAAACTCGAGCCTAGACCCTGAATTTGGGAATGTTGAGTGTGTGTGTGCGCGTGTGTGTGTGTGTGTGTGCGCGCGCGCGTGTGTCGTATGGAGATCAGAGGATATGTGCATTAGCTTTTGAAATGCAAATAAAAGTAAGAGAGAGTCTCTCTCTCTCTCTTACCCACTCGCTCGTACAGCGCACATATATATACAGCTCATTAGAAGCTTCAGGAAACAAGATGTACGTTGATGTCTTCTGCTTTAATGTGTTAGTAGGAAATATCAGTGATGATTGTGTTAGATTTGAGCATGAACAAACAGTCTGAAAACACACACACGAGTTCCCACAGAGATCTGATCTCATCATCATCATCATCGAGTCAGTCTGAGAGTACACGAACAGAACAAACCATGACAGACTAATCCATACCCAGCTAACAATATTAGGTTGTGAGAACGTTTTCTTAACGTTCCATTAGGTAACAAAATTCTTAAAAGCATTTTTTGAATGCTCTAGGAACGTTTTTCACACGTGATATTAACACTACTGCTCGGTTATGAGAACGTTACTCAAACATAATTTTTATTTCGTTTTTAAAACGTTCCGCTAAGCATTCCACCGTCAACATCCGTATCAACAAAATTCAGTTTAATAAACGAATAGGTTGTGTGTTTGGTTTTTGTTTTGCTGTTTTAATTACTTTTTGTTTCACCTCCTTTATTTGCCTTAACACGCACACATGCTACAAAACTTTACCTGACTTCTGACAGGAAGCGCGAGTCTTTGTTTTCTGCGCGTGTGAAGAGAAAAGCTTTTTATCCCCTCAGTCTTGTGGTTTTCCCTCCGGAGCGATTGACGTTTGACTCTTCCTGTCTGCGTTTGGCCTCCTGCTCCAAAACAGAGAGATGAGAACGCTTTCATCTGAAATAAGTGCTCGTCTGTTAGTCTGTGCTCTCACTTCCTGTGTACTTTAAGCTCTCTCACTCTTTTATGAGCTCCGGTCACGCAATACCAGAATATCTGAGGAGAATTTTACAAATATCATGTGATGCAATTTTAATCCCAGATTATCGGACTGATATCACAGCAGAGAGGCCAAAATCACGACATTTTTACTAAAATCATTCCGTGACATGGAAGCACTTTTAACTTATATATCTTGACTAATTGTAACCTTTGTTTACTTTTAAAAATGAGATTAATTTAGATTTTTTGATTTAAGTAATTTGTCACGCTCTTGGTCTTCTTGGAATAAATAAAATTGATATTTACTGTTTTGATAGAAGTTGATTATTTCTAACTTGTTTTTTTTGTGTGTCTTTTTCCTGTTTACTGGTTCCAGGACAAAAAGAATTACCTGGATATTATTCATTCATACATGGAAGTGCACGGTACGGTCCACGGTACCAGCACGGTACATCTACCGTACTACGTCAAGAACCACGGCATTCTGAGCGGCCGCGACCTGCAGTTCCTCCTGCGGGAGACCAAGGTACCGCATCGTACCGCATTACAGCGCATTACTGCATTCCTGCGGCGATACACGCATTGACATTTTTTATTTGTTATTTCCTTAAGCTTGTTAAATTTGGTTGATTTATTAGCCTTGTAGATTCACGCGTCCGAACCCACATATCTAAAAATCGTTAGTTGATGATATTGCGCAACTTTCAAAAATGATTCTGATTGGTCAGTCACTTTCAAAAATGATTCTGATTGGTCAGTCACTTTTAAAAATGATTCTGATTGGTCAGTCACCGCCTTCGGTGGTTCATTTTTGATTTATAACCGTTAGGTATCTATAGCAACGCTGTATTGCTGATACCAAACAGCTTTGCTTCAGTCTGTCTGCGGTCTCTATAAGTAAGCTAATAAAATAATGTAGATTTCAAGTTAATAATTAATGCGCATTTATTTCTCATAGATAATGCACAGCCTGATGCAAAGCACCTGTCGGAAGCAGCAAAAAGCAACTACAAGCGTTTCTAGTTTGGGTTTATGGGGTAGCTTTGGGTCGCACTGTAGCATGATACCCCACCCAAATATACGCTTGCATGTTTTGACGATGGGTTTCGGCGTTGTATCGAATCTAACTCCCTGTGAAATTATGACTCCCCTGTTTCTCCCTATCATGATTAGAAACAACTTTACAGATCAAGACCAATCAAATAGCAGCCTCCCCAGTGTATGAACCAATCAGAAGCAGGGGGGTCGTTATCTCGTGGGAAGTCAAATTTCGGTACGTCGGCTTTTTGTGGCTGCCAGTGAGGGAGGGAAAAATCAACCACACAAGGCAATTTTCTCAGTACAATATTTCTCCAAAGTCATTATTTCTCTCAGACAATTGCCCCTTTTTTCCGTTCTTGCCCTGACCTTGTCTCTCGTCTCAGAGGTCGACTTCACCGAATTCAGTGACTTTATACAGTGACTTTATATTATACGTGTGTAGAGAGCGTTTCTTTAATGCTGATGTTTATTCGTGCACATTTATAAGCACAGCACGCAGGTGACCTCTGTGCTTGTTCCATCTTGCTCGTTGTCACGCTGCAGCCGCCTCGTTGTAAAATGCGTTCCTGCCGCCCCCTGCTGGCCAATGGAAGCGCTTATTAATTTAATTAAATTGCTTGGAGTAAAGTTACTCCCTTCAGTCTGTCGATGTAATAAGACATGGTGAGCTCCCTTTAAACGCCCCTACGAAATCAAGCTAAAATCTTATATAACTTAAACTGACTGACTTTACAGAGTGATGCGTTCTGGGTTAATTCAATCGGTTAAATTGGTGTGCAAACGTGCGTCCAGTCGAAAATACATATGTGGTCATCTTCCCGGCACAGTACAGAGGAGTCTTTGTGCGCCCGGCCACGCCGACAGCCCCCGAGCGCAACGCTTCCACAAACACATTATTGTGTGTGTCTCAATGGGCCGGACCGCCTCTGCTAACCGCATGGCCCAGACCTTTGGAAATATTTGCTTAAGTCATCTGTCAGAACACAACACTGTTATACAGCCCTGTGACGGGTATTGTGTTTCAAACACAAGGCGATCCGACTGGACGTTATCAGGAGAGAATGATCTGAGGAAACACTCGCTTTTGTTGTTTATTGTGGCGCATATTTGCTGTTACTTGCGTGCGCGGAGTTTGTTTTGGGATCGTTCGTTGTGTTGAATTAATCGTTTGTTTGATGTTTGTCTGTAAGCTTGTTTAAATTTCCCAGAATTCCCCCCTCGGGAATCAAAAAAACAGGCGTAGTCATTTCACAGTGTGACTTATAGATGCACATTTATTTTGATTATTGTCCAGACAGTTCAATAAAAGAAGTTCTCTTTCTGTTCTCTAGCTGTTCGTCGGACTGTCCTTCCCGTACGAGGGCCCCGCCCCCCTGGAGGCCATAGCCAATGGCTGCGCTTTCCTGAATCCGAGATTCGACCCTCCAAAAAGCAGTAAAAACACGGATTTCTTCAAGGGCAAACCGACACTCCGCGAGGTACCAGCTTGTTGTTTTTGTCACGTTTCTAGTTTTTTTCTGCATGTAGATCTTGAGTGTAATTTTTGTTAAGCGCTTGACGTGAATTATAACGTATGTGTTTGACCTTTGACCCCAGCTGACGTCACAGCACCCGTACGCAGAGGTGTACATCGGACGACCGCACGTGTGGACCGTTAACATAGAGGACCCTGAAGAAGTTCAGAACGCTATTAAAGGGATTCTTGGCCAGAAGGTACAAACCACTCGCACGTATAACAGAAACAGCGTTACTTTGACAGCTGTAATTGCTTTCGGACGATATTTGGCGGCAAATAAAAAACAAAGTGATTTCAGATGTTGTGTTAATGTGTTTTAGATTGAGCCCTATTTGCCCTACGAGTTCACTTGTGAGGGCATGTTACAGAGAGTCAACGCCTTCATAGAGAACCAGGTACACACGACTGGATTATATATATGCTCTGTGTGTGTGTGTATTTAACTATATACTGGGGCCAGATTTGTACCCAAAAATCAGCGAAACCTGACAAACCTCCTTTTGGGGACATCGTCGTGTGTAAAACGCTATAAAATTATAATGCATAGATTTTGTTATTGTAAAAATACAATTTTCTTTTAGAGTTTTAGCGTCTGGCTTCACTGCGTGTGTTGACACAAGTGCGGCTGTGGCGTTAGACATGACATGAGTGTGAATTGTCTCCAGGATTTCTGTCATGGTCAGGTGATGTGGCCGCCTCTGAGCGCCATGCAGGTGAAATTCGCTCCGGCGGGTAAATCCTGCAAACAGGTGTGTCAGGAGCAGCGACTGATCTGCGAGCCGTCCTTCTTCCAGCACCTCAATAAAGACCGAGAGCTGGCCCGGTAAACCCACCCACACGACTTCTGACGTACTGTATACAGAGCAGCAAAACTAAGCGTTCTTTATCCAGCCAGTAGAGGGCAGCGTTGTGTTTCTGATGAGTTGTTTTGATTGGCCCATTTTGTCATAAGTATTTTTCTGTCACTGTATTTGCTTCAGATTACTGTATTGAACCAACATTTGTTTAATTAGCTTGTTTGTAATAATACAGTAATTGCTGTAAAAAAGTTAGTAACTGCTTTTAGGCAGACTAACGTTGATGGCTTCAGTTTGTAATGCCATCCTACCATGATTTGTTTCTGATATATCTTTTTTTGTTAAGCCCTTCATTATTTTTAAGCTTCATTCTGTTTGCCGCAGATACAGTGTGGAATGTAAGACGGTCGACTCCGCGGGCGACATCGTCGTCCCCGCCTTCAGCCAATCAGAGCAGCACTGCGTCTTCCAGTCGGACATGCTGCTGTTCAGCTGCGCTGGTGCTCACCCCACGTTCACACGCATCTGCCCCTGCAGAGACTACATGAAGGGACAGGTGGCGCTGTGCAAAGACTGCTTATAACACACACGCAACACACAGTTTGTGCTACAAAACGTGCGGTATTCCCCACGAAACCCGCCGTTCTCAACAACGTTTGGATATTAACCGCTGGCGTGGCAGCTTTCGGCTAAGATAATCGATCTTACGCATAACAAAGGCAGAAGGAAAAGAAAATTCATTTGCCGTGAACTTGAATTCGTTTCAGCCTGATATACTTGAAGCAGAGCGCAGGAACCCGGGACTCCACACTGCCCCCCGCTGGCGTGGATGAAGCACTGTATTTGTTTTTTAATCTGTTTCCTTTTTCTTCTTTCTGAACGTCACTCGACTTCGTTGGACCGAGCTGATTGACTCGAGAAAGAATCTTTGGCTCACTTTCACCTTCTAAACGACTGAAAACTTACTGTGTTTGTGTTTTGAGTCATGGGATTATGGACTTTATGATAAAGGTTTCCTGGTTTTACACTGTAAAATGATGCGCCCCCCGTGTAAATAACAGAGACGCACAGAATCCAGTTTATTCTGCATGGTAGATCGTTTCCTGTCAGACAAAGTGGATCCACATGCATAACACTTAAGTTTATCACCCACACTGTAAATATTACAGTACTGCACTAGATTACTGCCAGATCACATGTATTAGTTGAACACAATGTCACAAACCAGCCAGTATAAATTACAACAAACCAATTTACCACACTAACCCTCAAGAAAACCAGTAGTGTCATTTAGGGTAAATTGGGCTGTTGATAAATGGCAAAAAGCGGCAAAGATTTACCTCGATTTACCTCGAAGGTTTTTAGACGTTCTTAATACTGAAATACTTAATTTTATGTTTCTGTAAGATTTTATCTTAGTTTGTATAAAAAAGGCGTGTAAAGTTGTGTACATAGCTACGGTAAAAGAGGGCGTTTTATTTTGTGGTTAACACACAGATTGGCCCTCTGGTTTTTAGTTTTTTTTTGTATTATTTTTTAGATGCCAGAAGGACTGTATTGTTGAATTTGGCTGCTTGTTATTGAAGATGATAAAAAACGAAATTCATGTTTTAGAATGAAAATGCACTATAGTGAAAGATTTGTCGTCAGATATTACAACACTGTACAATTGTTTAAACGTTTGTTTTTAAGTTAATTTGTATACAGATCTTTTATCTCTGCCTGTCGAATTGTATTTTACGTTATTTATAGAAAACAAAATCTTTATAGAGGGAAAAATATTTATCAGACTAATTTAAATGCGTGTCAAACGCATATGTTTGTCCAGAGTACTAGCTGTATAAACAAAAAATTATTTTAGTATAGTTTAGTAATTTACGTACTTTTAAAAAAGATAGTAAACTATAAATCGGAGCTATTAAACAAAACAGTTATACATATACATAGAATTAACATATCAGGTTTACTTATTGTAAATATTCTGGACAAACATTGCCAAACGCGATTTTAATTTTTGATTTTCAAACGCCAGCAAAAACCTCATTTAATGTTTTTATTCTGCGTATCATTTCTGTACACATTTGCACATTTGTAAATATAGATGTTTCGCTTCTAGTTTTCCACTCTAACTTATACGAAAGTTTTACGCCTGCGTTTCCGCGCTTCGTCAAGATGTGTAAATTTGTACGTGGAAAGATGGTCTTCAGCCGAGCTGTTGTTTAAAGTCCTGTCTCATGACGTGCCTTCTGATGGTTACTGTAACTCTTCTTTGTTTTCTGCTTTATGAAAATCCAGTGCGCTGAAGGTGGAACGCTAGCTAGCTAAAATCTGATATAGTAGTTTAATAGTTGAAATGGTGTTGCTAAAGTTCTCGCTGTTAAGCGTAGTTTTGCCAAATGGTTGGTGGTTATTAACATGGAATATCACACAATCAGATGTTTAGTTAACTGGGGTTTAGTTAACTGTTTAGATCGCTAGAGTTTAGTTAACTAGTGGTGTTGGGTTTGGTTTACACTTCAAAATGAAGGAAGCAACAGTTCAAAGCGTTTGTGTCTGTAAGGCGAGCTTAGTTATCGAATGTTTTAGTTAAGATAGTCAAATAAAATTGTGGCCAGTTATTCCCACCTACTGTTTCTGTTGAATTGAGACGTGTTTTGGATGCAAGATAATTTCCAAGTTTCTTTTTTTGTGACTGTTATTCTGGTTTATTTTGCTGTTGCTGTTGGTCTCTTTTTAGCATAACTTTTTTGGTTTCGTTTGTGTCTGTGTTTGGGGATGGTTTTGTGTTGACGATTTTAAGAGGTGAAATGTTAAAAGAAAAATAACAGGACACTGTTTGTTTTTTTTTTTTTTTGCTTTATTTTGAAGAATCGGTGGATATATCTTTATTTTTTAAATAAACCTTTTCTGTGACACCAGACATTTCTGTGTATATATACACACGTGCGGTATAGTTGTGTTTACATTCATGTTTCATGGAACATTCCGGTAACCCACGGCGACCCCACGTGGAACGTCGTCGGTTCTTCGTCAGCGTTTGTTCTTCGAAAAATGACGTGAAGTCTTAAACCAAACATCAGACCCATCTTAATTCTTTTCTATATGTGGTTTAACTTAATTCGCTCCTATATGTGGTTTAACAAACTGTGCAAACGAAAAACGTCCATTCAAAGGGGGTGTGCTTGCGTGCAGTTTCTCTAATAAGACCTCAATGTATTAAGTCAATAAAGTAACTAAACTCTGTCAAATACCACACACCCACTAAACAGCACAAATCATTCAGTTAAAAAAATACAAGCTAAACGGAAATGCGCTTTAATATACAAACGAATACGTTCACAGTACGTATATGCTCTGGAGAGCTGCGTTTTATTGGCTACACGCACGGGATCTTGGCTTTTCCAAAATATACATTTCAATGTGTGAAATTCAAGGCAAGATTAAAACAGTCTTTGTAATACAGAACAGAAACACAATGTGTAAGATCATAACATTTTTTTTCACCAAAATTCACTTGGCGTTTAAATAAAATATAAATTAAATAAATGTAAACAAACTACATGAAACTGTGTTTCCCTGATAAATTCACATGAGAAATCATATTTAAAAAAATAAAGCTGATTACCCATAATTCCCCAAAAACGTATCTTCTGTATGTAATCTGAGTTTGAAAAATTGTAATTAGAAATATTATATAGAAATATTATAACAGTTTGGCTGTTGGTTGGTTGCCCTGTTCTACCCCTTTAGGAACCAGTAGCTCATTAGCGGGCATCTAAAACAAACGAACACATTTTATATGCTAAATCTCTGTTTCCTTTCTCTCATTTCCATATTTACAGCAGAGTCTGTTTGCCATTGCCTGAGGAGAGGAACAAATGTGTGTGTGTTTCTTGCTCAGGAGAATCTCCACAAGTTTGTGTGTGTGTTGTGTGTGTCTGTGTGTGTGTCTGTGTGTGTGTGTGTGTGTGTGTTTCTCCACTCAGTAGAATCTCCACAAGATGTTTGTGTGTGTGTGTGTGTGTGTTGAGATGTTTGGTCTTCTTTGCTGTTTCCTATTCGAAGCGCTCGTAATGTCTTGTCTGCCTGACGCGGGGGACCATGTCTTTCAACAACCTGTGTGAGAGAGAGAGAGAGAGAGAGAGAGACTTATTGTTCACTCATAGAGTGGTTAAGCTCTGTTCCACAGATAANTCCGCAAGATGTTTGTGTGTGTGTGTGTGTGTGTGTGTGTTGAGATGTTTGGTCTTCTTTACTGTTTCCTATTCGAAGCGCTCGTAATGTCTTGTCTGCCTGACGCGGGGGACCATGTCTTTCAACAACCTGTGTGAGAGAGAGAGAGAGAGAGAGAGAGAGACTTATTGTTCACTCATAGAGTGGTTAAGCTCTGTTCCACAGATAAGTATTATATACAGATATTCGGCTTTCTTGTGCTATTTTCAATACTCAGTGTTTCTGAGGTTTGACCAGGTCACAAGGTTTGACCTGTTTGTTTATTATTATTGAGAGATATAAGTAAACTAATGTTGTTGTTTGATATACCAGGTGTAGGTTTAGATAATCCAGAGCAAGATCTGTCACTCAACTACAGGAACTGGTTAATGGAACACCGTGTGCTCTTGGGAATATGGGACAGAGCAGATGGAAATTTCCAGACTACAGACACGCGTATGAGCTTATAGTGTAGAAAACCGGTTAAGACCAGCAAGGAGTCGGTTATACACAAGATTACCTGTGGGAAACATTTCAGGTGATGTCACAGTATGTTTACTGAATGTTTCGTCTCTGTGTGTGGGTTTATTTACTCGCATACTGAGGATACAAAAGATAAAACCTGACAAATCCAAAATCAAAGTTTATTTAAAATTGTAAAAATATATAGGCTATAGTGTTTAGAACTAGCTGTGTATAAAAACAATAAAAGTCTAACAAAACTCAAACTAAACTGACTCATGCTATGTTTGAAACCTCAGGTAAACGTTGACGATACCTTCCAAAATATTGGTGTTTATTGTTATCATTGACAATTTAATAAATTAATACGTTTAGGAATTAAACCTAAAAACGTCAGATCGCGCCACTATGCTACACGCCATGTGATTTGGATCCAGAACCCATTTTACGCGGGTGTGAACGCAATTGAAAAGTGATCTGACTCTGGATTCGGATTCTTACTTGACTCCATAAGCGAGAATGATGAGTCCGATCAGAAACCCGATGGTGGCGTCCAGAAACCAGACGGCGGGATTGTGTTTAAACACCTCGGCGCTGATCAGGATCGAAAATCCCATTATGGCTCCAACCAGCGAGTTAAAACCTGCGACAATGAACAGACAATGAAACAAACTAAATAAACACTAAATGCAGAAATCTGTCTATCTGTCCCTCAGTGAGTTCAAACGCAATAAAAGCGTGTCTGTTAATGCACATATAATAGTGGCATTGAACACAGGTTGGTTTATTTCAGTCTACACTGGTAAACAGTCGCTGTGTGACCAGTAGCTTGTGTACAAGCAGTGCTGGGTATATATGTGTACACAGCTGGTTAATTCACACGCGGGTGTTTGTGTTCCTGGGTTGACATGAGTATTGACTGTCAGTCATTAGTGTGTGTGTGTGTGTGTGTGTGTGTGTGTGTGTCAGATAAGTATATATATATATATATATATATATGTTGAGGTTTCTAAGCAAGTGTTTGTCAGCCAGGGGACCGAGGGCCACTAGGGGGCGTCAGCAAACTTCTGACCTGGCCTTAAAATGACATAAGATTATTAAAAGGCAAAACAAGCATCACAATAAGCTAAAACAAGCAAACATCAAGATTTTTTAGTATTTGTTTATTTTTATAATGGGAATATAATTTGGGTGACCCCTCAAAATATTCTCAAAATACCTTAAAAAAGTTGTACAGGTTTGGACTAGCATGAGGATAAGTAAATGATTTTGTGTGAATTACCCTTTTAAAAATAAGGTAAAATCTGTCATTTTTTTGCCCTGGAAACTTCACCATCTCGATGCTATAATGTTGTAATTGGTTGCCAGGGCATTACTAAGTGGTTGCTAGGGTGTTTTCAATGTACACTTGAAAGCTACAGTGAAATCAGATCAGACACGTTGCCGTGCCACTGTGAATAAAACATCAGGCTGCCCATCACCACGGTAACCTAGAGTGTTTCCGGGGCAACGTACCATCGGTGATGAGGGCCCTGCTGGTCAGAACTTTCCCCAGCATGAACTTACAGACGGACAGAATGGCACACACCACCCCACTGATCACAGACACACTGTACAGGAAGTCATCCTGGAGAGAGAGAGAGAGAGGGAGAGAGAGAGATCATCTGTACTTGATGTCAGGCAGGTGAAGAATGCTGAAAACGAGTGTCAGAGAACTGCAGTCGATCCTGATGAGTTTAAAACAACACACACTCTCACACACAAACACACACACACACACACTGTTCCTAACACCCTATTTAGAGCAGCCTATTAACATTTCATAAAAGATTGAGAGAGCATGAGAGAGAGAGAGAGGGAGGGAGAGAGAGAGAGAGAAGGAGAGGGAGAGAGAGGAAGAAAAGTGTTTCTGACATCAGCAGCAGATGAAGAGAGAGAGAGAAAAATTAGATCTATTTTTAGGTGGAGCTTGTATGCGCCACAACCAGCACACACACACACACTCTCTGTCTCTCTGTCTCTCTCTCTCTCTCTCTCTCTCTCTGTCTATGTCTCTCTCTCTCTCGTTTATTTGGCTATCCAACTTCTCTTTCCACCTTGATCCTAATTAACATCATATATCATATATCAAAAACGTTATTCTTTAGTAGTTAGTGGAATGTTTTATAAATGTTACAGAATTTA
>JAZGTJ010007568.1:0-22608 GCA_036877575.1 Botia almorhae
TCTATACAATGAATTATAGATACAGTCATACCTCAAAGGTTTTTTCTTTACCCTCTTCTTCTTCTTCCTCCTCTTCATTCTCGGCACAGCTCTGTAATGTAATGTATGAATCTTCAGCCATTCCTCAAAACATACAGTACAAGATACAGTAAATATGAAGAATAAATCAAACACTGACCTTAGCCATCATGTCAGCATAAGCAATATACAGAGGATCCACCTCTAGGAAACTATAACACAACAAAGGAAATGGGACCATTATGTATCTAATAATGCATGAACAAGGATGTTTATCTGTGCACTTTACAAAACATATGTGTAAATACATCACCTCCTCTCAGTCAAAGCATTGTGACTGAAGTGAAGGATAAGCTGATGAAGAGGATCTGGCTGAACTTCAGCTTGCTCTTCCTCCTCTTCCTCTACCACAATCATGGGAGTTTTCTGCAGGGAGAGCCACAGAAGTTACCAGACAGCACATCCACAAACTCGATTCAAATTCAGAAACTGCTCTGGAAAATTAAACAGCATTCTCAGCTTCTGAACAGCACACAACCCTGAACTTATAACCTCATAGTCACAAACCAAAACATCACATTTATCACACCACCTCAAATCATTTATAAAAAGCTTTTCTTTGCACTCGTATGTAAAAAGCATGACACTTTATGCAGAAATCACTTCATTCCAGTCATTTTTCAGCATAAGACTCCAAAATACAGATTCTTGTTCCTAAACATGCAGTTATTTCACACAAAGACACACTTAAACGTACTCAAGGTCAGTGTCTCTCTGTTCAGGTCCTGTGAAGCTGCTTTTAATCAGCCAAACATACAGAGAAAACCATCTTCCAATGACTTAGTGTTAATGTTTTTATAGCTCAGCTGACAATAGTATAACAGTTTGCAACCCCAAGATCATGGGTTCGATTCCCAAAGAATGCACATAGGATAAAAATCGGATACAATCGCCTGACAAATAGATGATGTAAATGAAAGTAAATGTTGCAATTAGTAGGTTCAATTTTAAAGTCATCTTGTTAGTCCACTGGGCCTCAGCTGAGAAACACTCGTTTTAATGGTCTGAGCATGGTCACTGAGGTCTGGTGTGATGTTTTAGGGACCAATGACCAGCTCAGCATCAACATGCAAATTCACATGGAGACACAGCAATGGAAATGGCTTGTGGCGGTGTGAGTTTAATGTTAAATAATGGTGCAACTTATATCAAATCAAAGGGTGTCTTCGCAAGATTTTTTTGACGGGCGCCCAATCATCGAGGTTCACCATAGATAACAACAGTCAGTTTTTTGCCAAAATTTGAGTTCGCTTAATTGGTTGGCGCTCAAAATATTTTCCGCTCATGTAAATTTTATAAAAAAATTACTTTCAATTCAAAGGCCGTTCAGCTTGATTTGCGCATTTAAAAACCACCTGCTCGGCATGAAGCTACACTTAAACATGATCTTTAGATGGGGTGAACATGCCACCGACTCGCACAACATACGAGACTTACGAATAAAAAGACGACACCCAAAGAACAAAGCGGAGCGCCGCAGGGAACGTCCGCCCCTCTTACCACGGTTGCGCTGAAACGGACCGCTTTTCTAGTGTGACGCCGAGGACTGAGGCTCAGCCGAAACTCATGCATGCCTTGGCTGCCACGCCTCGGTCTGCAGCGCGTCACGCAACCGGCGGAGCTGAACACAGGCCACGATGAGTACATGAGGCGGGCGGAGACGTGCTCCCGCCCTTGAGCGGGCACGGTGCTGGCCACAGAGCATTCGGCCGCCGAGTAGGCACCAGCGGGCACACACAGCACACGGGGCAGTGCTGATGCCAGCCCGGTACTTACTGCCAGGTCCTGCACTAGCTTCTCCTCAAAAGAGTACTCTTCTGTCTCTATCCAAAGTCTCTGATAGCCATTGAGGAAGAGATTAATTGAGCGATGCCTGAGGAGTGGGGGGGAGAGGGAGGTTAAGAGGAGAGGAGGGAGAGGTAGATGAGGGAAGGAGGTGCATTCTGTGGTGTGAGAGGAAGATGTACAGTCCATGGCCTCATCTGACTGGTCACCTTAATGAGGAGATCCATGAAAGCACAGCTAAGCTCAAGGCGTTCATCATTGGTGACGTTTTCGTTGACACACTTTTTACAAACAAATGCTTTTAGTTTGATGACCAGATACTTGCAGCACCTAAAATTCATCTTACCTTATACAGTTTTTAAATATAGTACAGTGGTCCCAGAAAGTATTTTGGACATTTAAATCGTACTTAATAATGTATGAATTTAACTGCGTTAGATAACGAAACATCAAACCAAGTGGTATCTGCAAACAGATGATGCCTGAGCTTTCCTTACTATCTACCTTCGATATCTTGGTCATTTTTTTCATTTACTTCCAAATAATTGGTACAAAGGTGATTTTAGTGGATATATGAAGTCAGTACTGCTCAGTTTCACACCTAACAGGTGCGTTCACATAACAATAGACATGTTCTACAAACCAGACGGTGTCCAAATCCAATTTTTTGTCTTTATTTTGAACAATCTGTTGTTCTATATTTTGATACCTACGAAACTTGGAGTGTCTTTGTGTTACATTCCATAAAAATAAACGCCACATGGTTTTATATTTTGTTATATAATGCAAAAAAATTCATACATTTTAAAATGTGACTTAACGTTCCAAATATTTTTGGGGGCCACTGTATCTCTTCAGGTAAAGCACTCTTCCACTCACCCTGAAACTTTCCATCATTACATAAAGTGCAGAGAGCCAGTAGAAAGGGAAGGTGACCATTCAGAATGGCGGCACCAACGACATGTTTGTGCTCAGCCCTTAGCTTGGAGAATGGAGGAGGGAGAGGAGGAGGTTTGGAACATGAGTTCTCTTAGTCTCACATTACCGTTAGCATGGAGAACAGACGATCAAAGCTGGAGGTATGGTACACCTTTTCCAGCCAAACGTACCGATAGCCATTCAGGAAGTAATTATTATTTTTGTATCTGAAGTGTGTTATGGAGACAACAAAAAGGGAAAGGTTTTAGGAAGAGGAAAAGAGCACGGAAAAACCAGGTTGATATTGCAAAAAAACGTTAATGAACACTTTTTGCATTACAGGTACAGTAAACAGACAGGATGTTTTGACACTAGAGGGAACACAGTAAAGACTGTATTGAGCTGCATAGGAGAAGAGGACTAGCTGTAAAGGCATCAAATATATGTTGGTAAGCATAAGAAGGATGTGAGGGTGTGTTGCAAGGCCGACGACACGTCCACTGAGGCAGTAAATTTTAGAGCGATATACCGTGAAGTTGTAATAAAAATACAAAGGCTTGTAAAGACGTACCTCGGCAGGTTGTAAAGTGGTGCCATGCGGAAACAGGCAACCACAGCACGTTTCCTTTGCTTTGACAGCAGCTTCTGAAACACCATTTTCTTGTTCCTCAGAGGCTGCTCTACCTGACAGAGAAATAAATGTAGGGCATGTTTAATTTCTCCAGGTGACTGAACATTTGTAACCACGCAGATGTAAAACTTGCTGTTTGAAGACAAAAGCTATCAGTGCAAAAAGTAAAAACAGACAGTTCTCTTAAAAAGCTCAAAGAACCTCTTGGATAAGTGGGTAAGTGTATATCACATGAGCACTGATATTAAAGTAGCATTGGTGGATTTTATCATTCAGTCAATTTTACCTGTTCGAGGTGGTAGACAGCAGAGGCAATGGCCTGAATTCTCTCCACATTGTGCTCTGAGTCTGGAGGTACCTCAGTCTTCACCACAATATCTTTGTAGAGGTTTAGCTGCCACTGCACTGCGGGATCTGCTGACTGTTTTGTGATGACAAACACCATTTAAGTTCATGTCAATATGTTAGCATACATGTCATGTTAGCTGATATGATAGGTCCAGACCTTCTCTTGGAGATGGAGGTTCTTTCCAAGGTAATCCTTGACCTCATCATCTGTGTCTTTCTGTTAAAGAGATACATTCAGAGGCTTGTTAAAGATCTTTCCTTGACGTTAAATGAAAGGGAATTCAAGGGATAATCATAGCAAAAATGAAAAGTCATCCCTAAAATTTATATGCAATGAAAGTGAATAATGACCATGGCTGTCCGTAGTCCCCAAAATGTTACGAAAAATTCATTTGTATTCCAAACATGTTTGGAAATGACATTCCAACTTTTATTTTGAAGTAGACCATCCCTTTACAACAGCAAGAAATATACTTACTAGACTGTAACGGATCTTGGCCACGGAAATGAGCTCCTGGTCTCCAGGAGTGCACATGTTCAGGCCAATGGGCAGCATCTTCTTGTGAGCTGCCACAATGAGGGAAGTCTGGATGGAGTACAGCTCTCCTCTTCTTTTTTTTCCTCTTCTCTCTTGGTCCTGTCCTCCAGACTGGTTTAATAAAGAAATATATATTAGAAAACAATCCAGCAAACATGGAAACAGGAGCCGCACGTGAATGTAAAATAAGGCAAAACTGGATAGGGCAGGTGGTTGGATTTACTTCCTGTCTGAAAGTAATAATTGATTAATAAGTGTGTCTAGGTCTAATTTATAATAGCTGGCCGTTTATTTATGCCCCACTTGCCTTTGACATCTTAGTCTTGCTGTCTCCAGTGAGGAATGCCAGGTTGTTGATTTCATTTTGCACTACAAAATTTTGCTCTTCCCTTTTAAAGTTCTGTAAACAAACACACATAGACTTTTCTGGAAATCGGAACATTTTAACCTTTCTTCAAACTATTCTTTGGAGCTCTGCTGAAAACCTACATGAGATTTACACCAAAGGATGAAAATCTCCGACACCATTTTGAAAAGTTCATTTGAGTCAGAGTCTGGTTGCTTCAGCCATTTGGATCTAGATTGTCAGAAGAAAGACGCAATGAGAAACTAAACTAAGACAATTAACAAAAACCAATAACTAACTATTACTAATCATTTTTATGCAATACCTTTACAAAAATTAACCATGTTTTAACTACAGTTTAAAGCCAAAAAAGTATTACTATAACTGATGATACTATTGTTAAACCATAGTAACCACAAATTAACCACAGTTTTGCTCATTTAAACGTTAAAACTGTGGTTAGTCAATGCACCAAAAAACATTGTTACTACACTTTTACTATACTAAAACCATGGTTAATTTTTTTGTAAGGGTAAATGTCTTACTGCAGGTTGTAATAATAAACCTGCTTTGATTTTACTTTTAAAAAAGAGACTAAAATTGTTTACAGTGTGTATCCAAATTGTTTAGCACCCACTCAGGCGACAACATATATAAGATAACAAATACCTGTTATTATCCACATAACGAATGAGCATAGGGTAGAAGGCATACAGATCCCTGCAGAGAACAGCAAACTCATCCAGAATCTGTAGTTCAGCCTCCTGTGTATCTGCTCTGCTTTCAGCACGGAGCATCTCCTCCTCGGCCACGACTTTCACCGTCTTCTTCTTCAGCTTCTCCAGGGTTGGCAGGAAGTGTGCACGCAGGAGATCAGCTCCAGCCTTGCTAATGATGGGCTGGGAGTAAACTACAAACAGAAAGAGTTTATAGAGATTTGATGGCACTGCATTCACCTTGCATCCGAGAACTTCATGGAAAAACCAAGCGTTATTGAAAGGCCCCCTCACCCGCGAGTCTTTTCATCCAGGGGGCGTTATCAATGCCCAGGTTGTTGTTTAGGATCTTGAGGATGTTTCCCAGAATGAGGCTGAGATGTTCGGATGTGACGGTTGTGCAGCAGGAAGCATCGCTCGGGGAGTTCTCTGGACCCTTTGACCACCAGTATGACAGGTAGCTGCACAACATGGGCAGGATGACCTCGATGACCTGCGGCATCTCTGTGTAGCGTGCTCCCGATTCAGATATCTCACCAATGTCCTTCATCAGGCCGTCCAGGTGGGGCATCTCAGGACACATCTCATCCACTGTGTCTGGCATGCTCAAAACTGTGGATCATCAGATGTTAAAACAGCAAATTAAACTGAGTATGCTGACAAACATCACCACTGTCAACCCAAGTTGATGAAGATTTCCTAATGGTTCAGAATACTCTGATCCTGCCAAATATACTCACTAGCTCTTTCTCTTGGTGTTTTGGTGTTGAAGACAGACTGAGGGTTGTGTGTGTTTAAGTGAGGCTCCAGGAAGGCTACAGGCATGGCTCCAACCAAAGTAGACAAACACTCACCCAAGACCGGAAGCTGTCTGTAAGTCAACATATTGATCTCAGTTAAAAATGAAACGATAAGTACAGCAAGATGTACAGAAACAAAACAGTAATTACTTCTCCACATAGATGTTCTTGCCAGTGCCCAGAGAATAAAGGCTGGTCAGGATCCGATAACAGGACAGCTGAATATCATCCACTGAAACATACATACAACAGCGATCACTGAGGAATACAATTATTCCAAGAGCTAGGCCTCTGTATACTTCACAAGCAAGTTCCCAAAGGATTTGTATCTTGGGAACCATGTTCTATAGTTCAACCAAACAGAGCAGCTCACTCACACAGCAGTTCCGCTCCAAACTGATGCTGGGTGATGTGCTGGAAGAGAACCGTCAGGATGGGCAGCAGGGCCACCGTTGTGTAGCTGATGATCTGAGTGACGCCCTTCATCTGAGTGCGTGACTGACCCAACTTCCCCAGCTTCAGGTTCTCCAGAGTCTTCTCCAGGTCTTCTGCTGCGTTCTCAAAGAACGTCCTGACACCAGCCTTTACCAGCTCTGAGCCAGACTTCATCACAGTCCTACAGGATTTTGAAGATTTTAAGGTCAGCCGTCTCTTTAGGAGCAGAACGATCTCAGCTGAGATTTCTCACAGTTACCTGAAGTCCAGTGAGCGTGACAGGATGTGCAGACAGCTCACCATGGTGTTTGAGTCACTTCCTGGGAAAGCAAGACAACGTTACCGCAGCGAGACACGGCACCCAAGGCAAAATGAAGCTCAGTTTAAAAGAATCTGAATACATTGAGAATTCTTACCAAAGAGTGATATTCTGTGTCTGACAAGGGCCGCCAGCTTACAGAATAGACTAAGAAAGGCCAGACAGATTATTCAATGAATATAAATAAAGCAATGAGAATAGCATAAGCAGAACGTCTGATTTAAAGTGACAGCAGCACCTGGTGATCATCTCCTTCTCTTTGTTGGAAGCATAACCACTGCTGCTCAGATTAATGCTGGGGGAAGACAGGAAGTACAAGCAGTGGTTCTTGAAGTACTGGTCTATGAGGGGCAGCAGAATCTGTGTGGTGAAAGATTAAAGATTGGGCCATTATTAACTCCACCCCATGAAATATTATAAACACAGAGTCTCTGCTTTTTAAACGAAATTGTACCTTAGCAAAAAACTTGATCTCTTGATCGTGGGGAGATTTGTCTGTTTTTCCGCTGCTGGCCATGGCCTCTGCAGATGTTATGCGAAGATAGCAGATCAATGAACCTGATATTTTAACAAACATCTTAATGTTTGTGTATATCAATCATCGTTGCTATCACTCACCGAGATGGGCAATGAACTCCTGCGCAGAATCTACGTAGCTCAGGAGCCTCTTGAGGAACTTGTAGGCAATCCTCTTCTCCATAGAGGAGGAGTCTTGCTCCATGTCCTTCAGACCTCTTCATAAGTGCAGAAGAACATCAATAAACTACAAAGTGCTTCACACATCCACTGTTACTATCACAGCCTCTCAGAACTCAGTTCTCAGTATTACTTTGAGAATTTACTACCGCTTATTTATTACCCCATAATTGGATGTGTTGATTTAAGACATTGTTTGTTTGTTAGAACAAATGTTTACTATAGATATGGTTAGATATGCAGTATAGGATGAGTTCCTTTAAGAGCTCACTGACCTGCTGATGGTGTATCCATTGACCTGAAGGAATTTGAAGACATCCTGGGCCTTCTCTCGATCTCTGTACTTCTCCTTCGCCGTCAGAGTGTCATACGGTACTAACAACGGATGACTTCCACCTCCTTTCAATGAAAACACAACTTGAGGTAAAGCGTCTGGGGCTGTTAATACAGTACAGAGCCAAGCTGACATTTTCCATGAGATAAGTGTCACCTTTACTGTCTAGTTCAAGCTTCTTCTTCTTCGCCCAGATGTTGTGGTAGTTTTCTGCGACTGTTTCAACCATCGCCTGTTGAAATGATCGCAATGAGAATGAGGGTTTAACAGGCAACACATAAGATATGAATAGTGAGCAGAGATTGAATTCACTCTTGCCTGTAGTTCTCTTGATAGGATAACATTGTCCAGATCGTGTGGGGCTGGCTTAAACTCACCCTGTTAAAAGTGAGGAAGAGGCACACTGTACCAAATGCTGTTCTTTTATTTCCCATTTGTTTAAACACAAAATTATACAGTGCATCGATTGGATCGGAATAATTCAATCTGAATATAAATGACCCAAAACTTCAAACATCTCGTTTACATAATTGTTTTACTTGCGGCTTCATGTCTACAGCCGATTCCCAACCGTATATTTATATAACCGGTATATTCACAGCCGGTATATTCACTTGTATATTCACATTTATACAACCAGTATATTCACATAACCATGATATTTAGCACAACAACATGACTGGAGTGTGAAATTGTTTATTGACATTAGTTTGTTACCCGGGAAGGTACGTCTGTTACCTGGGAAGACTCTGAAATCTTGCGCTGTTTTTCTGTTTCTCTTTGCTGGAACATGGCTTCTCCTTCTTTGGTCCTCTCAATGTTCCACCCAATCGCCAACATGCTCCTCAGGGTCTCTTTCACAGGATAACGATAGGTTTCTCGTTCCTAGGCGAAGTCACAAATTCGTATTTACTACATTTCAATCCCTGAGTCCTTGCATATGTGTTAATGAAAGACAACAGGCAAAAACTGAAACGCGTTACTTGACTTTTATGTGACTGAATGTGTACGAAATGGGCTACCTTTTCGCTCAGTGCTTTGTATGGTTTTAAAAGTGGGTGAGTTTTAGCTTTGTCATCTAGTTTATCTCCTGCGGTCCAGCCAAGAGCGATCTATCGCCACACAAGATAAAACAAGCAGTCACGTTTTGTCTTTTCAACGGAAGAAGAGATGTTGAACTCTAGCACCACTGTAAAAGATGAATGAGATCCAACCTTCTCAGATGACCATTTCTCATGGGTGTACTCTGCATACTTGTTAGCAATGTAGTCTAATTTTTCAGGGAGGGAAATGCTGAAAAAAACCCACAAAAATATATCATTAATAAGTCCATAATACAGAAGTTTTCAGTCAAAAAAATGGAGTGGCGGGTCTTTTAATGGGAATTACTTGGCAGTGTTAATTGGCTGGGGGTCGAAGTTGCCTTGGGCATCCACAGAGGCTTGTTTAACTAATGTAGAACTCGGGCTGGAATCCACATAGTCAGGTGGTATGGCCCCAGATATGGCGCTCAAGCACGGCATGGCCATTTTAAAAAGCTCAGAATCGTATTTCTGTTAAAAGACAATAGGGTCAAAGAGCAAGGTTCCCAGACAGAATATTCAGGACCAGTGCAATGTATTGCAAAAAGAATTTGTGTTTTAGTATCTTAAGACCTCTGTTGTACCTTCTGAGAGAGAGCATCAAAAAGGCCCCAGAAGAGTTTCTTGGTGAGGTGGAGCTCCTCCTCTGAGGCCATACCAGAGCTGCCCAGACCTGTAGGCAGGCAGTAGTACTTCCAATTCTGCTCGTAGTGATTGGTCAACAGCTGCAAGAACAAACAGGCATCGATTTTAGTAAAACATCCAGATTAAGAATTCATTCCTCACTGGCAAGAACTGAAGCTGCAAGAACAAACAGGCATTGATTTTTGGATAGTCCAGCATTTGATTTGTGAGATATCTCAGATTTCACTCAGATTTCAGTGTAACATATCTGATAAATATTTCAAAGCCCTCTGCTGACTGACTCTTTGATTGACAGAATGGTTACGATCGGGTGACACAGCTGTCAGCAGACAGACACGGTGCTGAAATTATGAAGAACGTATGACCTGCTCACACGTGCCTACTGTACAAGAGGATCATGGGTAGGAGGATCAATGGTGACTCATGATGAAAGTTGAATCCGGTAATGTGTATACCAGATACTGTGTGCATGTGTGTGTGGGTTTACTTAACCTTATATTGGGGACAAATCTTTCCATGAAGGAAAAAGCAAATGTTTCCACTGTTACATTTCAGTATGTGCAAAACACAAGCAAAACAAGTTTCGAATCAATATCGAATAAATATCTGTGTGTATACTCAGAAGAAGTGCTCAGCTGGTTTATTTTGGCACCTAAATTTGCACCTAAATGATGATGACTTGTTCAGTCAACTTACTTTAATGGGCATCTTGCAGTATTCTGTAAGCTGTGGGACATCAAACACCAGACGACGCAAAAGCTGCTGCAGCATTGATGGCCGAAGATGCCTATAGAAGATGCAAATGACTTCAGACAATACATAACCTACATACTAGCAATCTATAACCAAGTGTTATGTATAGTATGTATTAGTATAGTATGTGTATAGTATGTATAGTGTCAAATTCTATAGTCTGAGGGGGGTCGCTGTAGGATCTTACATGCAGATGGCCAGCAGACATTCCTCAATAGCATCTCTTTGGGCCTTGGTGAGCGAGCGACCCTTGGAGAGGCGATAGATGGTATGCAGCGTAGAGTCAATGAGAGCTGCGTAGTGCTCTGTGTGAGCGAACAGGTGAGCATTACGTGTTAACAGAGGAAGCACTGCCGAGCCGATGTACCTGTTCATGGCCAGGGCAGTCTCAGTGGTTCTCAGCACCTCCTGGTGGACATAAAACAGCCGATTGTAATGACTTAACTAATAATCAGTTCACATTTTTGGATTATTTTAATAGATTAACATCACACAGATAACTTCTTCAGTTCGCAAAATTTTGCTCTGCGTTTAAATAATATTTCAAGCTTAAATTGATAATGTAAAAATAAGTAAAATTACATTTTTTTTCACTCACAAAATAATAGAAAACAGGGGGGCATAAATTATATTACAGTGCAAGCCTGAGGAAAAATAAATAATGCTTTAATGCTTGGCGTAACCGTCCTCGCAGATAGGAAACGCAATATTCTCTCAAATATCGAAACAAAGCATGATAAATTTATGAGTGTGATTTCTTTTTCACTCTCCAGAGATATTCCTACCGAGTCCATGGAGGCTGATGCTCGCAGGTCTGGCAGGAAGCCCACCTCCAGCAGGTGCAGCAAGAAGCTTTGGTCATCAATACCATAGACACGATCCAGGAAAAGCACCATGGGCGCCTTGTGCTCTGGACAGAAGCTGGCATTCATGTCTGGCTCTGTTACGCTGCCATCTAAGCAGACGAAAGAGTTAACCAAAGACATTAGGGGTTATAATGGCTAAAGAACAAGAAGGCTAGGAGATGAGACATGTAGGATGTAGATGACATTGAACTAGTAATAGCATTAATCAATCCCAGACACATTATAATGGGTTTCGGAGATGAGTCCTTAAGCCTAACTTATACAACGGAAAAATACGTTTTTTTTTCTCCTGGATGAACTAAAGCAGTCTAGCCGAACGCAGCCTACATTTAAACTACATACAGAGTTTTAAAACGGACTGTTAAGAGTTACTTTAAATTGTAAATAATAATAATGTATTATTAGTAATAATGTAGTAATAATAAATATGTAGTAATAATGTCACATCCAAAGCAACCCTGAAATTAGTTTTCACCAATCAATGCACGCGACTAGTCGAATTCTTCCACAGCAGGTGAAGAATTCCAAGGAGTAAAATAAATTATTTATATCATCAAATAAAACATTTATAGCATTAAATAAAATAACATCAATTATTTATATCAACTCCTGTTCCTGCAGCTCAACCGGTAGAGCTTAGCGTTACCAGCGCAAAGATCATGGGTTCGATTTCCAGGGAAAAGTTGGGAATGCATTTAGGCATCATTTGAGCTAAAAGAAACCATAAGACAACTAGAAAGACATCAAGCAAAATGTACAAACCTTTATTCACAACTGGCATTTTGAGTGGAATACTGATGATTCCAACCAAATCTTTGGTGGGCACCAAAGAACGCAAAATGGCACGGATTCGCAATGCTTCCCCTTTCCCTTTGTTTATAAGCTGTAAAACAGCACCCACAAAACAGTTTATTGCCATAAAAATAAAATGCAACAGCTTTAATTTGCCTAAAAGACCAGCTTACAGAAGTACAAACTTCCATGCTGGTTACAGCTGCTGTAATAATAGTTTAGCCAACTCTTTATATCTAGTGACTTTCTAGTCAAGCTGCTTGAAACAAAAATCTCTCTAGGGCACCAGAAAGAGGACTGGACCTTTTTGCTGATGGGGGGGGGGTGTACTCAAAGAAGCAGTAAGTCTGTCTTCAGACATGTCACAAACTTTGTAAATCAATGAAATGCAACAGTGAAGAAGCTCTCACATGCATCTCAGGTGCACAACGGCCAAGAAGATCAATAAGAGCTGAATAGAAGGACATAATAGAGTTGCCCATATGTGCGACCTCCTCTTCCTCTTCATCCTGCCCTACCCTGTCAAAACAAAACAAACAGCAGAATTGTTTATTCAAATCATGCCCGCTCATTCACGAGGTCAAAGCGCAGTGTTGTAGGACATTTCCACACTGCTAAGCAAGTACAAAGCAAAAGTAACTTAAGAAAATGAAAAAGAAACTCAAGAAAATGTAGACTGCTTGTCTTACTTTACAACTAAATGTAACAAAATCTAAATGATGTAAATGAATTTCATTGATTTCATCAGCATATAAATGTGATTGAATGTGAATCTTACGTGGGTGTGAACCCCTCGGGTAATTTGGGCAGGTCTAAGGTAGGATCTTCTGAGATCTTAATGGCTTCCTTCATGGCAGCTAGCAAACCCTGTCCTCCCTCTCCTCTCAGAGCAGGTCCAAAACACTCCGGGCGTCTGATCAGAAGCTTCACCACCACGTTAGCGTTCTCCTCAACGCTTTCACCTGAGAAGACACACAAACGAAGAGACACGGTTTGAAAAATGGCAAATGGAAAACCTTTCTTATTAGCAAAGATACAACAGAGTAAAAGAGAATCGTGGGCCTCTCCCGACCATTGACAAAGACAGCAAACCGGAGGAAAGACAAATAGCGTTCTCCCTCTATTGGGTTCCAGCCGATGTCTGGGTAGCCTCTGGCTATGAGCATTGGACAGTTCTGTAACCCACAGCCGGCCAGATATGTCACCACCTGACAACATACACATGGACAAACAGAAACAATTATGTTTTCACAAGGAGACCTTTAATAAAAGCATTATAGTCATTTATAACAGTGATATATCAAATATCACCTTCTCAAGATCAGGTTCTTCTAGTGCCAGTGCCAGGCTGTTGTTGTCCATCACAGAGGAGGCGGCCACATCTAGAGGTGTGGAGCCTCTCATGGCGGGGCAGGCTGGAGAGATACCAGAAGAAATGAGAATCAGATTTAACCCAGACAGTCTCACAATCACCATCAGATGGCAGTCTTTCCTCAGCCACTGCAAGAATGACTTTCAGTAGGTTTCTTGAAGGCTATCAGAATGTGCTTACCAAGAGAAAATAAAAATAAATGTATATAATACGTATAATTATAATATTATTAACATATGTAATAGAATTAAGGTGTTATCTGAAGGTTTAGGAATTGTAGTCATTACATGTAAAGCTAATTTTGTATTTAGAAGTTTAGCGTTTAAGACCAAATGTTGACCCTTCATAAAAATATTTAATCTGTAATATCTTATTAACACTTAAGAAGTGGTATGTACATGTAGTATAAATAATTTCTGTATTTAACTCCTAAACATTGTTTACAATATCAAAGTTCAGCAATTTCTTTTGCATAATTAATAACAACCTAGTTATGATGCTGTACGCAACTCAGTCAGGGAGCTTTTATTCTGTAATTTAAAATATGATTTTCAATCTACAGCTTTTTAAAACTAATTTATAATCTAAACAACATTGGGATACGGTAGGGTAACGTAAAACCACACAGCCATGGAATTGCACAGCAGTGTCGGCTTCATACTAACACAGCAAGAATGCTAATCTCAAGAGACCCTGCGGTTTGCAGGCCGAGACCCTTATCTTCATCTAATCTGTCATTGATCCGGGCTTGATAAGAACTATAAAGGGATAAGCGGGCCTCTCTGCCGCTCATTAATGTGCAGTTATAGGAAACGACTCTGGCGGTGTCAGGTGCTCGTGGCTGCACCAGCTATTATTCACAGTCAAATCATCTTACTGTGATTCAGCTCTACCTGACCTGCATTTCTGAAGAACAGTGTGTGTGTGTGTGTGTTTGGTTACCAAGCCCCACGCTGCTGTTTTCCAGGAGGTAGCTTAGGTGGTCAAACATAGCCTTCTGATTCTGACGGCTGATGCGACAGAAGTAGCACAGGAAACGACAACAGCTGGCCACCATTTTGGGGAAGGCGATCTCCTGAGGGTGAAAAGCAGCATTTATGTCACCTCTGCGCAGACGGAGATCATTTGCCTCGCGCCTCAAATTAGTCCGTTTTGCTTGTTTGTCTGCATGGTGGCTAAACGTACGGATGTCATGTAACATACTTGAAACATCAAAACATCACACTGGACTGCTAATCCAGGCTGAAATGCGAGACGCCAGGCCCCCACCGCAAATACAAGCGAACATGTTTTGTGCTTCATTTGAACGGGGTAAATGAGCCGGGGGTATCCGGTCACCACAAATATCTGGAACCTCTGTCCCTTGACGTGTGGCCTCCATAATGAGGCTGCCAAGGAGAAATGAGAGACAGTGTGTGGTGTGTCCTGGGACACCCCCCTCAATGACCCTTCAAGCGGCTGCTTCGTGTTTGGTCTTCTCAGTGGTATTAATTCACAGCCCAGACTTCTTACAAACCCCAAAAAGGACTGGTGTGAGAAGCTACCCGTTCTACCACTTCTTGCCTTAGTTTTGGCCTTATTGCCACCCCTGAGGCATAAGGAGGTATTACGCTGTGAGACACGGACAAGCGCACTAAATCTGAACTCGCAGAATTCCACATAAAGCTCTGCAGACATCCACAGAATTTAAACCTGCAGACATTCCCCAACCCCATTATATTGCCTATTATAGTTTTGGCTAATTTTACCATTTTTTAAAGCAACAGGGAATAGTGTAGTACTCTCAGACAGAATGATCTAGATTCAAAAAATGACATGGGGTGGGGCAATGTACTGTAGGTGCTGTAGCTTCCCAAGTACTACCAGTTAGCACTGCAGTACAGATATCCTGTTTCATTTAAGGCGGTTTGGTTAAGGTGGTTTGGCCTGGATGCTTAGATGTCCAAATGAGTCATGGTCATGATATTTCCTGTTTATAATCCTAAAGTAAATTGTTTGACCAGCTGGATCTTTTAATTAAAATCAAACAGTTTCATTTTATTATAAAACATTCTTGTATCCCATTGTAATATGCAGATATTATAAGCATCCCAATTATAGCATCCCAACTATAAGCATCCCAAACAGCCAACCAATGGCATTTTGGCATTTGGGGCGGGGCTATATTAACGTACCTTATTCTTGTCTCCTCCCAGCACGTTGACCATGACCTCCATCACTGTCTCATGCATGCCAAGAACACGCATCAGATTTGGATGTTGGTAAAAAACTTTGTTGTTCATGATGTCCCTGGATGACAGAGTGAGAGTGAATGAGTCACACTCTATAAGATGAGAATGTAGGATGTAAAAGCCATTAAAAACTGAAAGACAATGTTTTATTATCTAATACTATTAAGAAACAATTGCTGGTCACCAGCATATGTCGTGTTTTGAATGGAAAGCTGCTGTGGTCAACAAAAAGGGTCATGATGGTTGACCAGCTTCACCAGCACCAAACTATCCAGCGTTAACTAGCCTGGAAATTCAGTTTAACACAGGATTCCTAAACTCCACTGAAATGTTGTATTACCCCAAACCATCAATCATGAGCTGGCCCTCCTCTTCTCCCATGCGGACACTCAGCAGAGACCGGATCTGGCCCAGTGAGGCCAGCAGGTTGATTGCGTCCCCTACAGACTTGGCACTGATGGTGTAGCCCTTCCTCAAAGCCCTGAGCAGCTCACCAACACCATCATACTGCCGCCTCAAAAGACTGAACATACTGCGAACCAGCGCCGGGTCTTGGATTTTGCACTCCTGGGCCCAGCTGACCATGGTCTGAGATATCAGCTCCTTCAGATTGGCTGGAAGAGACAGCAAATACTGCAGTGTAAAACAGCTATCAGTTTGGAGGAACCTAACTAACAATTTGTGGTTGTAAGAATGTTTGCGTAGCGTTTCCTTTAAAAAACAAAAACATTAAAAAGGTTATTTTGAATGTTTCAGGGACTTTCAAAGCATCCAGTTTTTAGATGTTGTATTAACATTACTGCTTGATATTAAGAACGCTATTCAAAGCATTTTTAATAATGTAACATTTTTAAAACATTCCAATAACTACTTAAGAATAACGTTTTTGTTGTTCTTTTGTTTTGTACGTTAATACAACGTTAAAAAACTGTTAATAAAACATCTAAAAAACTTTCAAAAAATGCTTTTAACCTTTTTGTCACAAAAACAGTCAAATTGTTAGCAACAATTCTGTTAGCAACAGAACCTCAAATTGTTAACTGGGTTACCGTCAACATGTTAAAGCCCTCGCAGACATGGTTTACTTATAAACGTTGCAGTGTAGTCTGTTCTCAGTATGTTTAAACCATTAATGTATGTAGTTACAGTACCTCTATTAATATTTTCTATTCATATATTGCTCATGCATGCGGTTCTTAGAATAGCTGCTCTAATAACATACTCCTCTCATCACTCAGAAGCACACTCAGGGCACTTTTATCCAACATCTGCAAATTACATTCCTTTTAATATGTACCTGTCTACCCGTCTCTGCTAATGTGATTTAGTGCCTATGCTAATATCTCTGGCATCTTAGAGATATTACCATTTAAAACTCATTTGCGATTCAGTTTCGGCTGCATTTATTTCGAAAAACAAATATCTGATCAGAAGCGATGGTGCTGTCTGTTTTGATCACAATTAATATGTTAATATCTACATTAAAGTTGATCGTTACTGACTCGGTGTGCTGTATACTCCCCATCTTTCATTGCTTTTACCAGTAAGTACTAAGTTTGACCCACTTATTTTAGAGCGTTATTTCAACCAAGCTCTGAAATTTACCTTTAAACATGTTCAGTACACATCAAATAATTCTAGTTGCCCAAAAAGTATTTTTTGTCTTAGAACTAGCTCAGAAAGTCTATATGCATAACTTAGATGAGAATGTTCTGTCCCACAGAAAACAGTCTTTGTTAACTGATACAACAGAACAAAATACAGTAACAGCAAACATACTAATGAAAGGAAAATATTGAAGAATCAGGGGATGACAAGAGTCTTACTAGGAGCAGCTTGTTCTTGCTCAGTTGGTTCTTCCTCAGTTTTTTGAGGACGACCTTTAATTTTGTATATGATAGCCATCAGACGGCCTTTAAGAGATGTGTCTTGCTCTTCCTCCTCCTCTTCCATTGGTATGCCTGCACACACACAAACACCTTATGTTTGGTTTTCATGTTTAAATGGGACATTCCCATGTTTAAATGGGACATCCCACATTCCATAGATGTAATCGTTTTTATACTGTACAAACTGTATATTCTTTTCCCCTATATTAACCCTACCCCTAAACCATCACAGGTTTCCAAGACAGATCGTTCTCTATGATTTATAAGCTTGGTTCTTAAAGGGGACCAACAAAAACGTCCCTACAAGGTCACAATTTACTGGGATTACTATACTTGTGGGGACATTTGGTCCCCATAATGTAATGAATACCAAGGCAGACACACACACAAAATTATAAATGTCAGAAATTTAAGTCTATTTTAAATCTATTTTGATTTCTGAATCTGAACTGAGCTTTGAAAACAGTAAGCAGGACTTTAAATGTAAGACTTCAATGGAACTGCTGCCAGTGTGGTTTTAGGTCTCAGAGAGAATAGATGTACCACAATGTAGCCTGAGATCATCATGGAAGGCTTGCAGCTCATCTTGCAGCTCCTCTGGACAGGTGCAGTCATCTCCAGCACTGAAGTTCAGCAGCATGTTTATCTGCAGGCAAAATGTAAACGTAAGAGCATTAGGGCTACATATACATGTCAGTTAGTGCGCTCCCCTGGGATTCGAATTCACAACCTTTGCGATGCTCTACCAACTGAGCTACAGGAACTAAACATTAATAATGAACCAAAAATTATTTTTCATTTCACATATGATGGGACATGTAATAGAGATACATATTTATAAGCCTAACCTTTCACAAGAGTTACGCAACATAATAACGGAAATTGGCTGCATCTGTAAGAGACCTTTCTGTTGCCCTGGTTACAGAGACAGTCGAGTTTATTTCCAACACCAGCTCACAATGAGCGCATATGCTAACGTTTTTTTCCTAGTGAGATGTGGTTTGCATTTAAAGCAGCGGAAAAGTTTCAGGCAAGTGGCTCTCAAAAGAATTGAGTGGGCACAGAAGATCCATCTTCTTTGAGACTGAAAGAGAAGTGTAATTAAAAAAGTAAACATGAATAATTCTGGAAAAAGTCCATTCTAACTCGGTCTCGCTGCTGAGCTAAGAACAAATCAGATGACCGCAATGACCGCTTAAGGCAAGTCAGTTCACTCCAATTCACCCATGAAAAGCTATTTTCATAGTAGGTAACTGGCATACAAGTACAGCTGCTGTCTACTGGGATGGGGATAGACTGAAATCTTTAAAGCTATTGACTAAACTTATATTTGAATAACATTTTTAATAAGCAATAAAATCTGACAACAATGGTACTACACATTTGTTAGTATGAATCACAATAAATTGAAGTGCTTTCCTGTAGCTCAGTGGTTAGAGCATGGTGTTAACAATGCCAAGGTCATGGGTTCCATCCCAGGGATTGTACATACTCAAAAACGATGTATAGTAAAATGCAGTGTAAGTTGCTTTGGATAAAAGTGTCTGCCAAATGCGTAAATGTAAATAAAAAAAATTTCAGGCTGGCCCACTTAAAGCCCAGAGGACAGTGAACAAAAGGTGACTGGATCTTTGAATTAAAGTTTTGATTGATCTATTTATATTTTAAAGGGTATGAATATAATATGCATTCAGAAATGAGTAGTAGTTATTTTTATAAATGTCTTCTCTGGACATTCAGAAAAGTATTTGTTCTGAGGTAAACTGATACTGTTATTGTTCAGAAAAATGTTGATAAAGGTAGTGGAGATGTCCACCAGAAGGTGTGCGGGTCTTAAGAAGATTAACCTGTTCTTGGGGAGGCGAGCGGAACTCTCTGGTCTTCTTGGCAGTGACAGCGGCTGACATGTTAAGGGCTTGCATCAGCTCATTGTAACGGAACTTTTGATTGAACTGTAGCTTGGACACAAAATCGTCTGAGAAGGCCACAATAGCCTCAATACGCTGCTTCAGCTCGCAGTCACAGAAATAGTGCAGTAGCTCGCACATCTGTACAACAAACAAACAGTAACACAAAATATCTCATTAGAACCCAGTTCTTTTGGTGCTACCACCACAAACTTACTTTGTATGGGAATGTAATGTTAATGTATTGTCAATTTTGACTTTCACATAAAACATTTGTATATAACAATATATTCATTTAACAAATTAGTTTTCAGGATATGTCAGCTAATCAGAATAGGAGACAAGCTGGCTAAACTAGCTAAACCAGCAGGGCTAAACTTAGAGACCAGCCAGACAAGCTGAAGAGCTGCCTAACCGGTCTGTGAGACCAGCTAGAGAAGCTTAAACCAGCTAAAACCATTAAACCAGCTCAGAATGGTTTAAGATACTTTTTCGAGGAGGTTGTTACTCACCTGTCGCTTGACCGATTCAGGCAAGCTCTTCTCCAGAAGACCTTTGGGAAGCTGTTTAGATTCTTTGCTCTCCTCTTCCCCTGCCTCCACAGCCTTCTCCTCATTACTGCTGGCCTCCTCTTTTTCGGCTCCATGTTCCGTCAGTGCTGGCTGTTCCTCCTCTTTACTGTCTCCAAACACACTAGGGTCAATGAGGAGCAGGATGGTCCTAACCTCCTCGCTGGTCATCGCCCCCATGATCAGCAAAGTGCCGATCACCTTAAGAATCGGCACAAACTGGTACTCAACGCTTCCGCCCACAGGGTCTCGTATGTGGACACCTCCACCCTGCACTGCTTCTGTAAGCATGCTGATGGCCTTCTCCTTCAAGATGTCCAGAGGGATCTGTGGGCTGAAGAGGGGCTGCTCACGCTTGGTGATAATGAAGCACGGAGGAGTGAAGTTAAGGCGAGGAGTGATCGAGGTGCTCAGACCCACTCCAGGGAGAGAGTGGCGCTTGGAGTCGTCCGAAAAGAGGCGTATGCTACGTGTCTCGTCCGTCACGGGTATGATAAACTCGTTTTTCATCATGAGGTGAGCCTCTTTAGCTGTCTCCAGGTGAATGCTGATCATGACATCATAAAAGCCTTCACGGAGCTGGCCGGTCAGGTATTGGTTGTCAATGGTGTACAAGAGTTGTGATTGGTCAAGATGGCTACAGAGGGCGTGAGCTACACGGTTGTTACCCAGGGCGCACAGGGCACAGAAGAGCTTTAATGTGTGATAGTGGAACAGACGCAGGTCTTCATTTTCTGATAACTCCATGATGTCTATACACCTACAGTATGACAAATGAGAAGTGGTTTAAATCTTACATGGAGGGTTTAGGTCAGAGTTTTTATATTAAGAATCTGGCAAAGGATTTTTTTATTTCTCAGAGGTTGCTCTTTCATATCTCAGGAGACTAAATGGAGCGCTCAGTTATGCTTCTGGCAGGTATTAACATTGTATCAGGTGTTTCTTCGAGAACTGCTTAAAAAATAGAGAAGCAATTGCTGACAGAGTACAGAGCTATAAAATTCATGCACAGCTCAGATAACTGGAACTTGCAAGAACTTGCAAGATGAGAGACCTTTAGTTCATTTTTAAATATATGACTCCAGAATCCAGACGTTGGTGTGATCTGTTACTTCAGAGAGACGTATTGTACTAGGTGCTGTTTCTCTAGAGAAAATGTGAAGCAAAAGATGACAAAGGTCTCCAATTGTTCTCAGTTTATGGGGAATTTGGTCTAGAACAAACAAATGAGATATGAAAAAGCCCAGCTAACAATTTTAGATTGATAAATAGATTGATTTTTTTAGATTGATAGATAGTAATAACATTTCTGTAACGTTTCCATTTCTGTAACGATTCCATTAAGTACTATAACCAAAACATTTAAAAGGTTATTTTGAATGTTCTTGGAACATTCTAGGAACATTCAAATTGTCTATTTTTTAAGACATTGCATTGATACATAATGAATAATGTTTTGATGTAAAATATATACTGTTAAAGAAACACTCAACTGATATATATATATATATATGTCACACAACATTAAAGAAACACACTACTGTGAGAACTTTTTGATACTTCTAAGAGAACTTTTAGCGAACGTTAGTCAGCGTTATGAGAATGTTCCTTGTTAGCCGGGAGATCTCATTTCTGATCACCTAATGGGTTTCATATGAGTGAAAGATCACACTCTCAGGATCATAGAGTTGTCAGTCATTGTATACACACAGTCATCTGTGTTCATGAGCACTGAGCATCACCTGTTCTCCTCAGGGATATGCACAGCCATCATCTGGAGGGGCTCCAGACACTGCACCACCCAGCCGTGCCTCTCGCTCACCCGGGCTGTCTCCACTGACAGGAAGGTGTTGGGCATCCTGCTCCACAGCACAGACACAATGGTCTGCACATCCAGTCGTGGAGGACACTGGGGCTCTGGGTTCTTCTTCAGACTCTTGAAGATGGCTGAAGACAGGGGCATTGCATCCTGTTGGTGCATTAATGTGCGGATCATAAATGAAATCACATGGACTCACATTGAACCTTAAAACATTAGAGCTTAACAGTTAAAACTTACTGGGATTTTGGGGAACTCAAACTGGAACAGATTGGGACTTGTGGGTTGAACAAACACAGCAGGGAACAGTTTAGTATTGGGTTCAACCTAAGAGGAAACAGGAGAAAGCATATGAAGTTAAGTTTGTTTTGATGATCAGTTTTGTGGTTTACTAGAATTACAAGGTATGCAGTTTAGGATTGATGTACAGTAGCCTAATCCAGTTTGCTTAGACATGATATAGTGTCTAGATACAGTACTTGTTGTCAGTCTGAATCTGGCACTTATTCCAAATCTGAGCCTCAGGGAAACCAGAGTCAGCACACAGCTTCAATAATGATTCACTGCGCTAGTCATTACTGCTAATGGAGGCTCTCCAGAAAATTCACTTACAACCAGAGTGTTTAATACGGTTTTTTTACTCTTAACTCTAAAACTAGATTTGCATTTCCTGATAGAGCAAAGAATGTTATCTGTTTAAGCTTTAGGTGCACCACCGGTCAAAAGTTTAGCATCTCTT
>JAZGTJ010007569.1:0-22607 GCA_036877575.1 Botia almorhae
ATATTAAGCCAGGATGCTTCCAGAGGCACAACACAGCTATATTTATTAGGTGGCCAGCAGGCAGCACAGGATTTTGTCCATGTCCACTGTATATACTACATGCACCAACAGTGAGATTTTCAGGCTAAAAGCAGTGTTGAGTCACCAGTCAGCTGCATTTCACGTTACACTACATCCCAACCAAAGATGTTATGTCGAAAACAGGGTTCTATTTCTGTGGTGTTGTGTGGGGCGGTCCCAGCTAGATTGAAATCCCATTGGGCGCATGTAACTGTACATTAAACAACTTGAAATATGATCTGATTGACTGTGATTGTCTTGCTTCACGCAGCATTTTCGCTTGTGAGGACAGAAAAACAGCACTGGAAACTTGTCACATCACGTTTTATAACATTTTAAAACACAATTTAAACCTGCAGCAAAACGCCAAGAGCAACAAATGTGTGATATGCAGAAAGCTTATTATATAAGCAATATTTGGCAACCGCATGGACAGTTTAATCCCACAGACTGATTAATCTTCTGATATTTGGCCAATTTGAGATTATCTGCATTGTGTCTGCTTGGCCGGTTTCAATATCCACTGACAGTCTTGCCAACAGATAATGCACAGTTTCTACTTTCCAATATTTTTGAGCGAATTATGAAAACACAGAGAAAAAATTCTGCAATTTTGTGCATGTTTAATTTCCTGGCATTAAATAGCACTTTATCCTACATATATCATCCCAAATCGTCTCATACTTTGGGTTCTCACCATATATATCACATTGACCACAAAGCAATCAAATGCTGAAAAAACTCATATTGATTCACCAAAACACTCAAAACAAATGATATTTACCAAAGTAGCAAAGAGATGGTAGAGAATAAAATATATGGCCACCAGTGGAGCCCACATGTGTCCGACCGCCACCAGTGTTTGGTCCATGACATCCACCCAACCCTCCTGTGTGAGGATCTGGAACATGGACATGAATGCCTGTGGGAAGAATAAAAAGCAATGATCGGTCTGTGTTTGCCTATAACACATCAGATACACCACAACACCTGTCTGCCCCACTCAAGCTTAACAACACTGCTTTGAGTCAGTGTAAAAGAGTGTTTAAGTTTCAAAGTCCAATGATATGGTTTGCCTTAAAATGAAAATTCTGTCACCATTGCTCTCATATAGTTCCAAATCTATCTGACGATCTCTCTTCTGTAGAACACAGAAATAGATATTCCGCAATCGTGTGTCATCACGACACACCTGACTCTGCTCTGACCCCTCCAGTCACCCAGACATAAATGTAATATATATTCATGTGTGTACAAGCATTTTCTAACCGATAATGTACTTCAGTCACAAACTGGAACAAAAACTGGATGACACATTCGGGTGCAATAACCCCCTTCGAATGAAACATGGAACGTACATACACACATAAAAACAAATAAATAAAGCGCAGCGCTCCGGCTCTCTGCATCCCACAGCGATACAGGACCATATTTCCAGCTCCTTTTTCATGGAAGTCAAATGAAGGTCTGAACCCAGCTGGTCCAAAGCCTGGTCACAGTCACACCGTCTCTGAGTGACTGCAGATGAAGATCATTTTGCAACAGGTCTATTGACAGGGGAGCGGGTAAACATCATTATCTTCAATGGTTATCATGCCACCCGCCTTGGAAATGAGCAGCATCTGTTTATGTGAGCCCCTCCAAATCCCAGCACGCACTGGGATCACTGGAGTCCCACTAATAACGGAAGATAAAAAGACACCACTAATGAGAGCCCCTCTCTCGTGCTCGTCGTATCAAAAAAAGAGTCATATGTCTACTGATATATTCAATATTGTAGTATTAGATCTAGGGATATTTTATCCAAGTAGAGCAGCGCCAATAGGCTTTCCCTTTATTGTTTTTCTGCCTGGATAATTGTTCGTATTTTAAAGGTGCGCTCAGTAACTTTTGCTTTATTTCACGTTGGTCACTATGGCAGCTGTCTTTTTGATATCTAGCAGCGCGGTGATGCATAACGTGCTATTTGTATCATTTAATTGTAAATAACAATAAATGATACGTTGGTTCGATTTTTTGGTAACATGTGGGTTAACGACGGCTTTTGAAAGTAACCAACCCAAAAAATACAAATGAGATCTTATTCATATCTCAGTGATTTCTCCTAGATAGCAGTGACATTATATGCAGAGCAACGGCAGACTGTTACAAGCCGTTATGTCGTAGTTTTCCTACTGAGAAAGCTAATAAACGTCACACAGAGATCTTAAAAATATCACAAACTATGTTTAGATCTGTCAATATACAGAGTCTGTAATGAAACGTCACAGATTTCAATATAACAATATTTCCCATCAAATTCACCCAAGACCAAATGATCGGAGCTATAACATTTTCTGATCTACAATGACTTTGTGTGTCCAGTAAGAGGGAGATTTACCCGTGGAAATGTGGTGAAACGGTCCAAGTCCTCCACAAAGCAGAACATCTGCAGACTGATGGCAGACATCACTATAAGCAGACTGGCAGTAAACACCACTAGACTGCCGAGTTTCTTCCCTGGACCAAAGATCTTGTACACAAAGTCCTCCAGCGCAGGGGAGATCTTTATCAGACGGACCACACGCAAGACCTGCAGGTGAGAAAGAGAAAATTCCAGTGTAAAAACGTAATGTTTGCTAAAAGCTACATCTTTTAGCATCTTTTAGCATCTTGTACATCTTGGAGTGAGAAATCAAGTGAACTGAATCAATCATCCGTGACCTCCAGCTTTCATTAAATCGGATCAATACACGAGCCAGGCTTAAACACTTTCAGATGTGTCAATAATGTATGCTATGTGTAACGTAATGATGCTTTGATGTACAGCACACACAACATTCAATTCTCTGTGTAACATTTTTGTTTTCATATTCTAACCACATCTTCTAAAATCAATGTCTTGAAATCCTCTAAATATCACATTTTACTATCAGATTTGAAAAGTGTGACACGACCAACTTCCTGTTAGAAAGGAAAGCTTGCTGTAGCTCAGCATCCAAACATTGAATGGAAAATCATCATGAGGAAGGGAGCTGTGGAGGATACTGATGGTTTTGCGATTGATTTTTAATGAGCAAACTCTGGTTTCAGGTTTCTTCAAAAATAACGTGGTTACATGTGCATTGTTGCTCAAGCAGTTAGTAATTTACTCTCGGTGACAACGAATCAGCAATAATGCATCTTGGTCAAATTTTGATCAAGAGCAGAGAATGGATATCGATCCATTTGCTCTGGCTGAATGTGGCCTGAGTCTTCCTGCTGCAGTTACCTTTAAACCTAAAAAAAACATCCAGCAATGACCAGGCAAAGGTCCTGCCGGCATCGCCATCACATCAACAAATAGTTTTTTTACTACTAAATTATCTTAAAGAGATTATTTATTAGTGTAAATGATAAAATAACTATTTCAATTAAAAACAAATTGGAATTAGTCCCAAGAAGAGAGCTGAACATTAATTGGAGACATTTCTTACTGCGCACTTTGAGGACCAATGGAATGGAGGGCTAATTACGCTCTTCGGAAATGTAACCGCAAGGTCTACTGTATATAGCATTTTAGGAAGACTAGAAGACAAATGCTTAGTTTGACCTTTACAGTAAAGCAAAGACTACATCGGTGCCCTTTCTAATAAGCAAGAACTGTCTTAAAACCTGCAGAAGGTGCTGCTTAGAGTGGATTTTTCTGCTTTTGCTTCATGTTGGATAATTATGGGAATATCTTACAATCAAAACATCAAATTAATTGCGCCGTAGCTACGTGCCACTTATACAGTGTAATAAAATGACATCGGTACAAACAACGTTAGCTAAATATATAAATATAGAAATTGTTAGTGAATGTAAATATAGTGCAAAAGTGGAAAAACTGATTACAAAATATTATAGTTAATTAGGTTCAAAAGGTTTTCGACCAAACATTGCCATTTACGATGATGACTCATATAGCTAATGACGGAAAAATATAGAATGCTATTTACAAATCAAATTTTACATGGTGACTGCTCATGGTGAATCATGTGCCTTTCTCATGGCAGCTTCATAATGAGTCCAGACACGAGGGCAGGATATGAATATTCACGGTTGGAACTCCGCCCCTCCTGCAGCGAGGAGAGAGGAAACTGGAGGGAGAGTGCAGGTTGTGTTCTTAATGAGGCTTGTCAACGCGCGCGAGCTCCATCCATTCCCATTCCCTGCAGCTGCCTGGAGATCTATGAAAACAGCTTCGCCACGGCCACCAGCATGCGTTATTACCCTGCATTAGTGCATGATTAGCATCTCGGAATCTAGCAGGTGCTGCACTCATGCAGGGAGCTTTTTACAAATGCTGCGGCCGCATGCGTCACAGTCTGGCCCAAAAAAATGTCTGGGCTATTTTGATTGAAATTTGACACGTAACGTAATTTGTCAAAACGCTTCTCTTACAGCCAATAACATCTATTAAGCTGCCTGAGCAGTTGTGAGCAATGATAGGGGGCTTATTGATTTATAAACTTGGTTTTGGGGACATGCTGGCAGACAAAACTAGCGAGCAATTGAATAGTTTGCCCAGCCTGAGGGAAAAAACGATTTCATTGATTTTAAATGTGAGGTTCTGCAAGAGTAACAAAAGTTCCTAAAAGGCTCCACCATAAGTTTATTTAATGCATATTCTTTGAATAAGTAACTATCTCTACCTGGAAATAGGTGAACTGTGAATGGTAGAGATCTGGGTAGATGTGCAGGGTGGTGCCCACCACCAGCAGTGACTCAAACTTGTGTAGAGAGGAGCTGATGTAACCAGTAAAGCCCAAACACCAGATCTTCAACAGAGCCTCCAAATCAAACAGCACAGTGAAGGCAACCTGAAAACAGTGAAGAGGGTCAGTGAGAAGCAGGAAGTCTGCATGATAATGCAGAGATTATGTTGCTGAATCAAGACCTTGACTTTCCTGTAGACCAACTGCTAGAGCATTGCATTAGCGGTGGATTTAATTTGTATGGAACACACATAATCATAAACTCATAAACACAAATACATAAATCCACTGCAAGTTGCTTTGGATAAAAGTAAATATGCAAAAGTACAATATAAATGTAAATGATTTTTGCATAGCAAACACATACTAACATGTAAACACATGTATAATCAAACATTGCTATAGGAAGAGAGCACAGAAACTTTACTTATAAATAATAAGATATATAAGAAGGAACTAATTACTGAAAAGGACGCTGGGTTAATGGAAATGTAGATGTGTAAAGGAACAGGATTTTCGAATGAAGACAGAAACGAGCTGTTCCCCAGTTGCACTCGGACTATTCCAAATCAAAAGTGGTGTGGATTAATGATGAGATGGATCAGCCTGTGAATATGTGGGGTGCCTCTTCCTCCTTATCTCTGTCTTTCAGCTTGGAGTGGGCGGGTGGCCACACTCCTCTATCTGTCTTTGTTCCCACAGTGCCACCTGCATACTGATTGCAGAGGCTGTGCGTGGCAAACGGGACACATATACACACACATTCCCACCCGGCGCTCGCTAAAATGGAGCGCTGCCCACGAGCTGTTTGCGCCCACGTTGTCACTCCGTTGATTTAATCATAGTGTTTTAAGGCGAGACAAAGTGATGGGGATATGTGTTTAAAAGCTTTCGGCGAAATCTGATTCGCGGATGCATTTCAAAGTAATCACAATATAAAGATTCTTTTGCCCAAGATAAGGCTGGAAAAGTCTGACTATTAAAACTAATACACATTGCCAAGAGACAGAAAATGCAGAAAGGCTATCCCAAAATACTAAGCGAGGAGCAATAATTAAAAGTGTGTGTAACGGTAAACGTATCTGAACATATATGCGTTCTAAATCACAGCTTTTTGACACCCCAATGAAAGCCAACATGATATTCACCGGATTATGCAGTACCCCGTCATATCTAGCATGATTTGACAGGTCTTACCTCAGCCAGGTAGAACTCATCATTGGTAAGTTTATGGTTCTCGCCTGTGTGGTAGTTGCTGGCAGCTACAATCACGTCAACAGCCACCATGCTCAGGATGAATATGTGGAAAACTGAGGAACGCATCAGTTGCTGCAGAGAAGAGGGTAAAAATTCAGAGATCCATTAAAGCTGCAATTTGTAACTGTTTTTTAGCAAACAAACAAACAAAAAACACCTAGTGAGCAACAACATAAATCGGTGTTCAAAGCAGTCTTTTTTACCTCACCTTGATTCGCAACGATAAGCTTATACTAATGATTTATAATTTGAGCTGTCAGGTCCAATTTCCTGGAAAATGACAGTTATGCTTCATTTCATAACAAATTGTGTAAAGGAAAGTAGGTGAAGTAACCTGCAGTTTTACATTTTAAACAGAGATGGCGATAGAGAGGTAAAAGTTAGGCACTGCAGCTGCAGCACTGCAAACTGTAAACATTTTTGGTATCGGAATCCTCGCCGAAAGCTAGAACAGAGCCAGTCAGCTGAACTCTGGTACCATCTTCTGTTCCCTTTAGGTATTAATGAAGGTAATAAAAGTAAATTCTCTGAAATATGTAACCTCGCTGGTAGCCAAGCAGACCGTCCCGTTTTCTCATAATGAGTGTAGCTGCACTGAAGAACATCATTTCCAATTCATTCTACACACTTGTATAATGGAACCTTTTAAACGCAGGGTTAGACTGAGACAACTAAATGGGCCCTTACTGTCTGAGCCCTTAGCGGAGCAAATGAAAACAATCTCAGGCCCATTACAGGCAGTCTCCTCAACTCAAGCGGGAAGATGAGGTAGGAAAGACTTCATTTAAGCCCAGGCTTAGCCACCTGTCTGCTGGCTATGAAATCTGTCTCTGCTTTATATCTTTGGTAGGAATTTGCCACGGAAGGTATGAAAGTTAGACGCGATATTGGATGAAATATAATGGAGGTATTTGAAATCGAGATTTTTATTAAATCTGAGGTGGATTAAAAGTTGTATAAGAACTTTTCCTTCCACAAAACATGTCCTGAACAAAAATATCAAAGGTATATGAATATCCAATAAAGCAAAATAATTTTCTTATGAGAGTAAATGTTAGTGCAAAGGGTTTGGCTCTCTTTATTAGGTGTGTGTGTGTGTACTCCAGTATAAGAGCGGCTGAGATTAAAAGATGGCTAAACATTTGTCCTTAGTTGGTGTATTTTTATGAGAATTTACCATGTAAATCAAGGCTATTGCCAAAAACTATTTAATTTGGGAAAGGTGAGCTGTGTCATTATTCCAATGGTAAAACACAAATGTAAAGAGAGTGTCACTTTAAAAATTGTGCACTTACTTGTCTGAGCAGTCCAACACATCAACTTTTGGCTTAACCAGCGACATGTGTTTGGACTGACAATACCAGTTCTGAAAGTAACAATTTCATTTCTTCGGAGAGAAACCGAATTTGAGAGATTACATATAAACCTTTCAAAACAAATCTACTGTAAGCTCTGTGATTCTCAAAACGCACTCTCCAGAAGTGACAAGTGTGATTTTAACTTCAAACAAAAAAACATTAAATTGCAGAATTCTAGTAAAGTAGGGCTACTACACTACCCAAAATCCTGAAAGAGATCCACCAGTCAAAGTCATTGTTACCATGGAAACAGGAATCGTGAGAACAAAGCCCACAGCCCATTCCCATCAAGCATTTTGAAAGATGTGCTGTAACTGAATCGGTCTCTCTACCCTTTCAAACAACTTCTATATTTGCGATTCATCTCGGACCTGATTGATTTGCTTTGATTTAAAAAGCTTTATTGAGAATTCTTTTAAAATCTCTATGGGGAAAATAAATGGAACCCAGGCCACTAAAAAAAGGGCTGTCGCTATTGCATCTGTTTGCTAATTACTGGAAACCGCAATTAGTTTTTTAATTCCGTTTGGTACCTCTATAGTGGCACAGAAATGACACACTTCACCTTTAGACCTAAATTTACCAGCAAAATGGACACACAGAAAAAACATCTAACAGTCACCACGACGATGGTCCAGTTTTCTGTTGAACTGTAGCGTCAGTTGACTGCAGCATCAGTAATTTTGCATCCAAGAAATCACATCTTGGGTGCATTAATGTGTTATGAAACAATGGGAAGACACAGTGAGAAGATGCAGATAAAATGCTGCATGTACCCTTGGCAATCCAAATACAAGAACACAGCTTGTGGGTGGGTGGAACATCTCAAACAAGCTGCGGAGAGAGGAAACGCTAGAGAAAAACAGAGGAAAAGGATCTTTTGGAGGACCAATACAAGGAATCTTTTAGAGCTGCCATAAGATTAGTCAATAATGATAAATGTAAATGTGATTAAACTCGTTTTAAGAGAGAGTGCAAAACTTTGCTTTGCTTTGTTCAGATAATAATGATACATCAAAATTAACCTTATAGAAGTCCACAATGGAACACAGTAGGGTTATGATATTTTCTTGCTTTATATTCAAACAACAAAAATCATGACCGTTTGTAAACCGTTTGTAAAGCAGCTAAAATATTTAGGACAGGCCATGAGTATCTCCTTGCTACAAAATCTGTTTTTGCCATCCTTATGGAGTCACCATTTGCAGATAGCAAGAATAAAGTAAATAGGAAATGGGCTATTAAGGACAGGGGTGAGAGACACACAGTCTGTGACGGGGTGGGTAGACAAAGACACAAGGAAGAAACATTCTCCCCCCGGGCTGCACAGCCAGACTGGGCCACATGTGGAACGATGCAGCCCTGCGCCACACAAAATAACCTTCAAAATAAAGCTTGCCTTTGATAAGACAATGGCAGAAAGGGCATACGAGTAGAGATTATCTGAGAACAGATTTTCTCTCCTTGTGTGTCCTAGGGCTGCCCATCTGCCCAGAGAGATATATCGACTACAGTTTCTTAGACTTACATTGTAAATAGAAACTAACAGCTTTTGTAATTGGCAATTAAACCATCCTATACCCCTGCTAGGACACAATACTGACCATAACACAGTTTTCTCTTCATACCTCACAAGTATGTACTCTGAAACACATTCGGGCTGTCATAAACATAAGCCTTTTGCATATTTTGTACAGGTGCCACGTCACCACACAGGATTTAAAATGAACAAAAAAGGGCGTGTCTGTCTGATGTTTCGCGTGAGAGGAGGGGCCAAATTTGAATGTTGCGTTTACAAACAATAATTGAAATAGTTCAGCCCTAAATTTGAAGAATATTTATTTGTTACTTTTTTTGGAATAATTAGAAGAGGAATAATAATTGGAAGCATTCAAACATGCCACCTGATAAAACATCTGATCCAATGTGCAGGATTATCTGTGAATATATTTATAACATTTTTGCCTTTTTTCTTTCCATTTATGGGTAAAATATTCCTTCAACAAGCTGCTGAATTTAGGAATGTTCTATGAAATCTGTGAATGGAAATACCATTACCAAAAAGGACCGCCACAACTCCAGAAAAATATGTAGCTGGAGTTCTACAGTATTTCTCCAGGGAAATTGCTGGGGACAGTCGCGGCCTCGTCTGTCTGCTCCTCAGGTCTGGGATCACAGCTCAAATATCTCCAAGCAGCCTCTATGACTAATATGGGACTTGACAAAGCAGTTTGACATTTTCAGCTCCTCAATGTTGGTTTTCCCTTGGGTGTTTTGTCTAAAAGGGGACTAACAGATGACAGTACGAACTCCAGACCCTTGATTCAACCCAAAATGTTTCTACTGTAGCTTTCTGAAAGCTGTATTGTTAATGCAGGCTCTGAGAGCTTGTCTATTGTAGTCTATTGTCTATTCAAGTGTCACGTGTGAGGCAAAACCTATTTCCCTTGTACTGTACGCAGAACATGAAAAAGCATGAGCACTGTCAATGCATACACAAGGTTCGGTGGCCTACTTCTTCTGATGCCACTGGTGACACATGAATACCAAAGCTGTCACAATCAATTGAATAACAACCTTTGTGAGGGCGAGATGTACCCCTCTCTCTCTCTCTCAATTTCACTGCATTTGATGCAGCCCAATTTGTATGCACCAAATCTTCTTCCAAAGAGACATTCAGAGCATCTTGTTACTGCTCCTTCTCGTGTTTTTGAAATTTCAGACTTTACACCTATCAGCTGACACGCAATTAGACTTCTGTACAGCAAGGTGCCTGTCATGCCCTGTCAGGTCTGGGCTGTATCAAAGAAAGCAACTCGACTCAAAAGAGAAGAATGTTTCTTTATTATTCATGGTGCATCTGTAACATCTGACCAAATATTTAATGATTCTTGAAGGCATAGTTCACCTAGAGTAAAAATTTTAATTTAGTCATTACTCGTCATTATTTCTTTCCTACCCCATGCAGAATATCTGAGCTTTACATACAATACAAATGGGTGTTGGATGACAACAGTACTCACATACATTATACTATAATTATTACCATGCTGTAGTTTTACAGTCTTCATTAAGTTGTACTGCAATGTAAATGGTGGTAAACTAAAGTATTTTCACAATTGCAGAACTGAAAACTATGACACACCAAACTAACAACAAAGAACCAACGGCAATGAGAGTCTCAAGTCACCTGCTTGTGGTTCTTGAACACACTGCAACAACTACAGCCAATGGTCAACTTACATGTATGTTCTGCGCCTGCATAAAAAGGAGTAACTTTCACACACTAGCAGAAAGCACAGAAAGCTGTGGTCGTCTTAGAGGAACTACAACAAAGCTGCGCTTGCTTACTATTGTTATACCAATCTCATTCATCATTCGTATTTGTATGGTTTCTTCAAAACTAAAGTATAAGAGTTACATAATAATAAATAAAATAAAGGCACAGATTGTGTTACACCACAAAATAATAGGGTGATGGACGCTCAACAACCGTCACTGGCCAACAGCTGGCAGCCGACCATCAGCTTGGTGTGTCACGGTCTTAAAACCAATGTGCATATTTTCCTTATGAAATGTGACTGCACACTAACCTTACCTACAACTCTAGGCAAAGAAACATCTTATAGTACATTTCACACCAAATTTAAGGTTATCGGCAAACGAAGTGTTACAAAAGCACTTTTTGTGAGTTCTTTTGCTTCACTGTTTAATTAGGAAAAAGAACAAAAATAGCTGATGAGAGACCAGCAGTGTTCAAATCCCACTGCTTATCGAAGTTATTACTGGAGTGAGGTGATTCACGCTCTGTCTGGGACCTGCTGGTTAATTAAAGCTGACTGTCCTCTTGAATTCTCTAGCCACTGTTCAAGCTGTTGCGACCAGGTTAGAGACGCAAGCAGCTTGAGCGCTAAGCTCTACGCATGCTGTTGTTGATTATGCACGCTGATGCCTGCGAGAAATGGGCCCCTCGGGGAAAATGAGCGTGGCAAGGTCAGAGGTGGGTAATGAAGGGTTTCCTCTAAATAAATAACCTCGGTGAGGGGGCGAAAAGATTGCATGGAGAAGCTAAGGTGTCTTCTCCGTGGGTGGTAACTTGTGTTTAACAGGGTTATCAATCATGACATTCAGGGTTTACGACATAGAGAGGCTGAGCGGAAAAGACCTTTAAATGTAGGAGGACCAGGAAAAGTGCTTTAGAAGATCAAGCTTTAATTCTAAATGAAGACTCTCACCTGTGTTGAGATCTTGAGTTTATCTCTCATGGTCTCTTCTACTTAGATGCAACAAAGCCATTTTAATAGCTTAATAATTTATACTTAACAGTAAAGAATCTGGGTAATGCTTTAAGGCTTTTCCTGGTTTAATAAGAGCTGATTTAATAAAAACAATTACCTCAGGTGACATGCTTCAAACATTCCTCCTGAAAAATGATGATCGTTTATGTTTAAAAGTCAAGCGAAGTTTGTTCCAAGATTTTAATACGGTCAGTAGTTTATTGCTTCATAGTATAAACTTTGTTAGGATATTAAATCTTATTGTTAAATAAAACAAATAACACACAAAAAGTTACACACAAATGGTTTAAAATTCCTGCCCAAGACCTACGCTAACCACAAGCACAAAATACATCTACCATGTTTTATCACTAATTTAGGTCCAACATAACAACAAAACACAAAAGAAATGTGGAACTTCCAGCAATTACAGCCCACTAAACTCGGTCCAAATTGGAATCTGTAAGGCAGTATGCAGACTCAACAGATTTTATGCTAATAAAGTAAAATTGCATATCCTTTATTGAAAAGGTCAGGATTTAAATTCCAATGAAACATTTATTATTTTGAGACGGTCATATCTGCAGCCTGAATTTGAACTTATAAAAAGTTTGCAGAGTTGAGAACCCCAGACAAGAAAAGTTTACCAGTTCAGTTTTCTTATGCAAGCCATCAGAATATCTGTAGTGTAATTATAACATAAGGAAACGCAAAGACCTAATTAACACCAAGGTGGCCTTTGGAGAGGAGATCAAGCAGACCTCATTAACCTTAACCAAATAATGAAACGCAACCAAACAGAGAATAATCACTGCTTTCAGTTTAAATAGATCAGAAAGAACAAGCTAGAACCTGCCCACACTATACACCAGAATCAAGCTAATGTTCATCGCCACCATTGACATGATGTTAGTTATTAGTAATTAAACAATTGCAATAATATTCAAAGTCGCTATATAAACCAAATGTGTAACCATTCGATGTCAGGGCGGTATACACACTGACCCACATTTTCTCTTTCACAACAGGAAGAAAACATGAGCATTTCCTTTTATTTCTTTTTGTCAAGATCTAGGCTGCTGTTCATTTCTCTGCTATTTGTGGCATGACTCTTCAATCACAGTTCACAGACCACTGCGTTGTGCTGAAAGCCATTGTGATTGAAGTCTATGATGAACTACACCTCCACCCGCTTGCCGAGTTCTCTCTCTCTCGTTCACCCCATCCTACCCCTTGTAACCTCTGCCTCTCTCTGAGAGAATACAATAGCTTGCCTTTGCTTGATGGGATCACCTTATGGAATCCTGGCCCCTGAAATGTCATTAAATGCCAGTCTTTGATCTCGGCCTTTTTTACTGGAATGTTTTCAAATGCTTTCTGCCATAGTCATATTTTTGAAGTTGTGTGAGTACAAAGCACTAACTGCGTATTATGATTTCACCATCAAATCTTGACGCATTTACCAGATCACCTTAAAAGGCTGTTCTTCAGTTTGTTTCTTATTCATTACCTGAACAATCAACTATCCAAAAAAAACCCCATCGCATTTTATTTCTGTTCATAAAATATTCGTCTTTTTTCTCCACTACCACAGCATGATGTCGGAATGTCATTGTAATGTTAATTCAAGATAATAAATCATTTGCTCTTTGCAACTGGAGTCAACATGGAACAGCGTTGACATTCCATTTACCTTCCATAATGCGCAAGAGAAAGAAATATAAAGGTAGGAGTTCATTTGGAATTTCATGCATCAGGAATAAACTGGTTAATTAAAAGTGGTCAGTCCACAACAGAATGGAGCCAAACCAAAATGTTAATGTTAACCAACATTAAATCATTGCATTAACAGCAATATTACGAAGTAACTTGATTAACCATGCACAATAAGACATATTAAAAACTTACAGATTAAATCAAAATAATAGTGTTTGTGTAGCTCAACATTGTGCTTGCAACACCAAGGTCATGGGTTCAATCCCAAGAACATCCACACTGGTAAAATACACTGAATGCACTTTAAGTCACTTTGGATAAAAACATCTTTTAAATACATAAGTATAAATATGACCCTAAACTGTCTAAGATTAAAAACAAATGGAAAGGGGTTCATCTAAATGCTGTCTTGTGCTGTAAAATTACAATTATTAGTCATATTAATTATTATTCATGTGCGTGGGCGGTGCATGAGTTACATTAAAAACATGCAACTGTATGTTTTGTGTTAGTGTTCAGAAATGCGGAGTAAGAAAACATTTCTGTGTTCATTCCACAGTCTATTCATATTGTCAAGATCATACCAGCAAGTCTGAGCGAAATCTAAGTGTGGCTATTGTGGTCGGGCCGCCCACGGCACATTTCTTGCACTCCCACACAGCAGTGTGGCATTAGATGTGGCAGTGAGGCGATGCTGAGGGTGTGCTGACGGTCGGGGGCGTCAGTGCCATTAAATTGCATGTCTGGTACCTGGAGGCAGGCAGGCGCCCGGCCATGTGGTTTATTCACGTCCACCGCCACGAGCTGCCATCCTCCAGACGCGTCCTCGTGAAACATCTGCCACCAGGAGGAAAGGCATAAGAGAGAGACGGATACAGAGGCGAAGAGAGACAGAGAGAGAGAGAGAGAGCGAATTGTTAACAAGTGTGAATGATTGGCATTTTGTCATTTATTGCAAATAATTATGTAAAGTAAAGGCAATTCAGACAATCAACTCAATGCATATTATAAAACAGGAGGAGACGAGGGTAAAAATATGCAGAATTTAAAAATCTTTGGCGACAATTAAAGATGAAATTATATTCAAGGGAATTCTCCGAACACAGAAAGGCTTATAGCACTGTCAGCTTCATAGCCGTTTCATAAAGACAAGCAAGGTCACAAGAAATTGGCTTCATGATCCAGCGAGCATCTATTCACATTTCAGAATCTAAATGCACCATGACTTCACCATGACAGATACGAGGAGACAGTGTTGGGGACAGCAGGGACTAAAGGAGGGAGGCGATGCTACTGCAGGCACCTTGAATCTGCCAAACAACAGAGGCTACTTATATTCATATGTACACAGCCCAGAACCATCAGGTAACTCTTTACTTGAAGCCTTCACACATAAAGGCATTCTTAATAAAGCACATTGCAATCGTAATTTCTTTTTAATTATTATGAGCCCAGAACACACATTTTCTGTAATTCTGTGATGAAAATATGATGGGTGCTTGCCCGTGCAAAATTTCACCACCATGATGCGCGTGTGGCGTGGGTGGTTGCCAGAGCGTTGCTAAGATGTTTAGAGAGGTTTTAACACATTGTGATTTGGATCCTGGCGTTTCTTACGAACCTAATGAAGTCATTCCAGTCTCTGTGAGATTCCAGGCCGTAAAGCTCTCTCAGGTCCCTTCTTTTATGTACCTTCTTATTATTTTGGGACATGTTACTTATTTTAATTTCTCCCAAATTAAGTATGACATTTTTGAAGCACAAAAAGTGAAGAAAAAGATGTTGCGCAATAACGATAATGATGCTCGCCCTAAACGATGCGTCACAAAACATTTTAATACTTTAAAGCTTTTCTATAATATAACACTATGATTCTAGATATAATACTATGGTTAAACCTGCATAAAGCATTATGTGCACATCAGCTTTATCAAAACTGTTACTGACTATCACTATACAGCCTATGTTTTTAAAGCAGGAGTTAAACCATGTAGAAAATATGATTCAGTGAAGAGCCACTGGTTCTGACGGAACAGATGAACTAGGATATGAGAGAATAAGCTTTAGGATGAAAACGGTGTAGTTAGACCAAAGTCATATCTGATTACTATCTTACAGTAAAACACTGTATGTGTGCGTTCTATTTTTGCTTTCGCATTGGTAATTTATTCTCGCGCGGCCACAGCCTAGTAAACACACCTTTTTATACATGGTTCTGTTAACATGGCGTCTGTGCCAAACACACAGCGAAATTCTGTCTACTGTATGACGCTTCCTAATGTGCAATGCTGCTGTTCCACTTACTTGTGACTTCAATCAGTTTAGAATAAAAGATTACCATTAAAACCCCAGAGAAATTACAGTCATTAAGCTCATGATGCCCCTTCAGCTCTGACAGATTAAAAAGGTTACCTACATAAATAGATATTTCAAACGTTTCCCCTCATTGTCTCGTAATTATAACTTCATTCATGTGGTAATCTTCTTAAGAGACCTTATTGAATTATGATTTTTATAAGCTCGTCACATCACAAAAGGGACGGTGCAAATTTTGGCAAAGAGTATCATCAGGCCCCCAGGAGAACCTTATTTTCTTTCAGTTTCTTTGAGATTAATGACATCATCCCAAGTCGTATTGTATAACGCTCAATAAACGAAGGTTTTGTGTGCCCAAAGAGCTAACTGGTATTTTTCCATCAAAATCTGTGTTCAAGGTCATAACACTGTATAAATCTATGACTTCTAAGGGCCAAATTCTAAAAACATTATCACACTTGAAATAGTATTAGTAAATATTACACTTTAACCCTGGGTTAACATCAGCCGTTGTAGTTCTGTTCCATGAAAACAGTTTTAATTAATTTTTTAAGTCATTATACCAGGTTACAATGATAGTTCTTTCTCAATATTTTGTGATATTTTTAATTTCACTTTTGCCGTCTCTTCCTGTGAATTGTCTCCCCACAGAATATATTTGAAATGGTATCTTTGCGTCTTCACCTAGAGTGACTAAAAGATTCAAATACATTTGACTGCTTATTGCTGTAGACATTAAAGATAATACATCGATTTAAAGTCTAGTGAACCCAATGGGTCTGAAATCTTCTGCTAAAGAAATTTCAGCTCTGTTTCATCAGAATAAGATTCGCATTATTGCCTTTGGAAGCTTTATCGTAGATTTGCAACAGAACTTGATTCCATTTCAAAAACCTGTTGCCACACTCGTCTCATTTCTTATTCATTTCTCTTTTATTTCCTCCCGTGTTTCCCTTAAAAGGTTTTTGGTACTGTCACAAACACCTTATTATCCCAATAATTATATTAGAATTTTCTTAATTTTCTTAGAATTAATTTAAATAACAAAGACAGTTAGGAATACAGATCCTTTTTTTTCAGAATTTACCGAATAATGTACTTAAGACAAAAAAATACTGTCAAAACTTGTCAACTTCCTTCAAAGTTGTCAAAAACGTTCTTGCAGTACAGCTATTTTTAACGTTATATATCATATACTTAAGTAGTTAGTGGAACATTTTAAAAACATTACAGAATTAAAAAATGTTTAGTTTACAGTGTTCTGTAACCAAACATTAATACAATGTCTAAAAAACTGGACGTTTTAAATAACATTTTTAACATAACTAATAGAAACGTAAGGGAAACATTCTTACAACCTTCAAATCCTAGCTGGGAAAATGGCTTTAATTAATGCAACATTTTTTCTTTGATTTTGGGTTCAATATGACACAGGGTTTGCTTGTGAGACTGACCCTGTAAAGCGTGGCTGAAATGAAGGTTGTGTGCTATACCCTTTCTCTTCCAGAGGGCACTTCTACAGCCATAAGATCTGAATAATGATGCTTAGGTCAATCCTGTGCTGCCAAAAGTCCTGCCAGTCCCACACATGCCAACCCTTAAGGCTCTGCTCCAAGACTGGCACTGGCACGGAGACTGGCGCAGTCAAGGAGACACTATGCCTCAGTTCACACAATTACACTCACAACTTTTCACACCACCCCCCCCGCTCCAGATTTTCTGTGCATTTGCACCATTAGCTTGGTTAGTGTGAATGTCTCACTAAACATTAGGTGGGTGCTGGTTGTATAAAATCAACAGGACAGGGTTCCCCATGGGACTGCGTTTCAGGCAAAGGAGAACGAGTTACACGTAGGGTTAATTGATTCTCTTTATCCTTTCAGTTGATCAGTCACATCAAATCCAGGCCGAACGACAGAAATGCAAACACGCACAGTCTGTTTTTCCCTCTATTTTGGTCAGCCACGTTCCTCTATGACTCACCCTCGTGTCTGCCAGCCGCCCAATCAGATCTCTATGCTGTTCGGGGGCCCCCACCTGACAAACAGCCAAATATATTGAAAAATAGCTTGCTGTCGGGTGTCTCCTGACTGTTAAAGGCCAGGAAATCCAGACTCACAGCCTCCAGGGAATAATAAGAATTCCTTTAGATATGTGTGCTGGTGCGTTCTGGAGTGTGACTAATAAATATAAATACCAATATTGAATATTGATGTTTTGGTCGGTTAAATGACATCTAGTTTTCTTTGCAATACCTGTGTAGTGGCGGTCGATGTGGTACTGCTCCGGGACCCCCACATCTGCTGGAACTGGACCCTGATTTCAGCGAATGTTTCTATGATCACGGCGATGAACACATTCTAGAAACATGAATATAACAAAATCAAATAAACGAATGCATATAAAACGCTGATTTCATTGCTGTCTTGTCTCTTCTATTAATGCTAGTAATATCTGGGTTGAAAATATCCTCACCTGAAGGAGAGGCATACAATATATCAGAGGCTACGTAAGATGTTTGCACTACTGCTTTTAAAGCTGCAATCCGTAACGTTTGCCTCTCTATCGCCATCTCTGTTTAAAACATAAAACTGCAAGTTACCAGTTATTTCCTAATGTGGATGACAAGTTTAAATTCCAAACAACCGCTGTAAGAACAAGCTACAAGCACTCCACCATTTCAAGCACCCACACGCACGATTTAGCAGTCGGATCTTATTCCTTCTGTTTACAGATGTGACATAACCAAATTGACTTTAACCGGGAAATCAGACCCGACAGCTCAAATTCTAAATCATTATTATAAACATACCATTGGGAACCAGGGTAGGGTAAGGATATTGCTGTGAACACTGATCTGTTATGTACTTGCTCAATTTCAAATTGTTGTTCATTTTTAACCCAGAAAAAGTTACGGATTGCAGCTTTAACATGAAGTGAGGTTCAAAGCAAAAATGACTTTCACTGTGTCATTGCCACAGATGCATTCAATGTACTGAACCCAAAACATTCCTTTAATAATTTCCTCTCCTTATATCATTTACTGTTATATCATACTATATAATTCTTCCACTGAGGGTCACTTATAATACTGTATTACTCAAAGTTTTGAGCATCACAACAGAATTGTTTCATTTTTCGTGACCCTCTTCACCCTCTGTGTGACCAATCGATTTAAACGGGCCAATTTTTGCCGCTGTTCTCGATTTCTATGGAAATGCCCTCATTGCATGCGAAATGATTAACAGCACTTTGCTGTTAATCACACCGAGTGCAGGTCTGCTGTCAAGTCCAATACATTTAATCTGTGCTGAAATATGCCACTCAAACTGTCAGAGGCCTTACTTTCCTGATGCCGGGACCCATCAGAAGAACATGCAGAGGAGCAGGTGCTCCACACAGGCACGAATGGCAAATCTGTGGAACTTTTTCCGCATTTGACTATATTTAGTTCTTCTAAATACTTAATAAGGGAGGACCTGTGTGCAGGCTGATTCTGCACGGTAGACCAACATGTGAATAAAAGGATTTTTTCACCTTGACCAGCCAGGCGAGGAAGAAAATGAGCGTGATGAAGTAGAAATACGAGCGCCAGCGTGGGAAGCTGTCGATGGCTCGATACATGATGAAAACCCAGCCCTCCTGAGACGCTGCCTCATATACCGTGAATATGCTGGTGCCTGTGAGAGGAGAGGTCAGTGAGGGACGTGACAGGGGCAAGAGAGAGAAGAGAGAATGTTTTTCTGCCCCAGAGTGGTCTGACTGGGCACTCAGACACAAAAATTCAGACATAAACACAGCCTTGGCATAAGTGAACCTTGTCAGGTGCTTCCCATTACTCAGCTATGTGCTTCTTTCACCGAACGTCTGAATATGATGGCTATCCTTCTTTCTGAAGCACTCTCGAACGCTTTGGTTCAATGTTGTGGCAGCATGCTGTAATATCCGTTTATCAAAGGAACTGGCAATACAGTCAATGCCGACCTACACAACCAAGGACATATTGCTTTCAGAGCTGCACTGTATAATGACCATTTATTCTTATTTTATCTTTTTCAAAGAACTTAAGTGGGTTTTAAGTGATATGAGGGTGAGAACATGACAAAATTCCCATTTTGGGGTGTACTATTCCTTTACGGATGTGTTGTCATAGAAACAGCACACTTCAGTAACAATTCACTATTATTCATGCAAATGCCAATTAGATATCCATTACAAAAGTAAAATAAAAATTTGAAATACAATCTGGTGTTGATATAACTATCCACAGTGTTCTTTTAAACAGCTTAGAAACTACACCACAGGCTTATGTAATTTCGTATCCACAGTGTATAAACTCAAAAGCGAACTCAGTGAGATTACCCCTGCACTCTTTCATCATGACCCATGATGCCCTGCTGCGAGATGGCTGACAAAGGCCAGCAGGAAGCACGCCACTCAGTTCTGCTTCCTGCCATTTTCCCACCAGGTCCTGGGGCCAAACTGGCCAAGGACACTGGCAGAGTCTTTTAAGGTTACCTTCACTAATCATACACATAACCTTCACTGGGATCTATTTTAATGCAAAAGACTACTTCAATTGTTTTTCCCCACACAATAATGCTTAAAAAAGAAACCCTTAAACTGAGACGTACAGTAACTTACATTTGATAAAGAGTCGCTCCTGAAAAAAACTTGACAACTTGGGTGAAATGCACTTGGCAAACAAAGAACTCCCATTACAAATCACTTAGAGATTATTCAGTGTGCACAGACATGCCTAGCAAGGGGGAAAAACTCTATAGCCATTTCAGAGTGTGTACAAGACTCATTTCCAAGACAGAGTCAAGTCTCAGCAATCTATAAACACTAATAATCTAAAAGCCTTCACTTAACTTCTGCTACAACATTAATGCAATTTTAAACCAAACCCCTGGAGAAATAAAACACTTTTAAAATGAATAAATAAAAAATCTGATCAACAATGAAGAGGTTTTGTAACACCATGAGTAATATCAGCTGCCATACAGTGGTAGTAAACTGCCAGAAAGAAAGAAATATTGGACTTTTGTTTCCAATCATACTTTTTCTGCATCCCTGAATCTTTGATGCAGATAAAACGACACGGCTATAGAGACAGCAATCCACACAGTGAGCATGGCTGAGTGGACAGCAGATCACTGAGGCAGGAACGGCTCGGGTTCATTCACAGATGACATTTCTGTGTATTGAACTCTATAAAGAGGATGAAGGAGGGCCCTTTCGCAGATCTCAATGTTTTGCAAGTCAACGGTTTCAAAGCCATGACTGAGTTTTATAGGGAAAAGCCTTCCTTCATGGCTATTTGGAGATTACCGGCACTGCTCTGTGTACCTTTCCAGTGGATTTATCTCAAATGGAAGCGATAAAAATACGGCACGCTGCTTTCTACAGATCAAGGTGCTTAAATAAACTGTTCTATTTGGGAAACTGCTTTCACAATGCTTTGAAATATAGGATTTGCTGAAAACATAAATATAAAATATGTGTGTTTTCTACACAATGTGTAGATTAAGTCAAAAGCTACCGCCAACATCAACGCTACATAAAGCTGAAATTAAACAACTAAATAATGGAGATGCAATCTACTCACTGTAGATACAAAACATTATTTATGTAGACAAGTTACAATTGGATGCTCTCAAGAAAAACGCATGGACAGAAAGCAAAATAAACACAAAAAAACCTTCAGCAGGGGAGCTACACTTAATTGTTGCAGCCAGCAACAAGCCAAAATAAGCAACTGTATAGCAACACCCTGGCAACCACCCTCAACACCCGAGAGTCATGGTGGTGGTTTAGGCCCAGGAAAACCACTTACAGAAGCATAAGTAAAAGATGAAAATCATGCAGGGTAGAGATGTGTAAAGCATTGTAATGACTCACCAAGCTCATTGAAGCCACTATATCCCAGTTCCTGTCTGCTGAGCCCCAAGTCTGACAGATTCACACACTTAAACCCTGCTGGACACTGATAACCTTCTCCATATGGAGAGCAGTGTGTATCAGGGATGGCCAGGCTGTTCCACGTCACCTCACTGGAAAAGACCAGAGTGACCAAAAAATCATCCTCATCACATTTTGGCGTGGTATATCTGACCAGATTAACCAGTGTATTGTAACAAACCATCTGGTGTTTGCCCACAGACTAGCAGTTGTGTTATCATAGTCGTCTTTGGCCATGCTCACAGTCAGCATCGGGTATGACTCAAATTGTCCAGTACATACAGGAAACAGAATGTGTATAAAATGGAAATTATACCTTCAATTATATTTGTACCACCCCATTAGCTTTATTCTCTTGTTTTAGGCATAACCGTTACTAAATCGCATTAAGTTTATGTGTAAAGCACAATTATTAAAAATATCCGAATTGTCTCATTTTAAGTCATTGTATTTTAATTAGAGGATGTTCATATTCTTTTCTAGAAAACAAAGACAAAAATACTTTCTTTTATAAATGAACTGTGTATAAACAAAATTGCGTTTAGCTCTTTTTTACCTTTACTTTAACCTTCACTTTTGAAATAAGTCATGCGTGTTTGAAATGACACGAGGGCAAATAAATGGTGAAAGAATTTTCATTTTTGGGTAAACGAACCCTTTAATGTTTTTTAAATGAAAATAATCAGATTGTTACTGATTGTAACGCTCAGACTCAGGCTGTGGTTCGGGCCACAGGTGTTACTTCAGGAGACACTTGATGTCTCTAATGAAAATTAATGCTTTCAAATTGGCTTTCCAGACATTCTTTCAAATGGTTTATTAAGGGCTCTGAAACGAGTTGGGATCATTGATTGCAGTATCACAAAGGCCAATCAGAGGCACAGCGGTGAATCAAAATAGCTTTAATTATACAGTGATAAATAACTCACCAAAGAAATCAT
>JAZGTJ010007570.1:0-22607 GCA_036877575.1 Botia almorhae
TATCTGCAGTCAGAGGGAGTACAAATTCACAGACTTGAAGAGGAGATGTGCAGGCTGATAAAGAGGATCCTGGGCTACCTCATACCAGCCAGGGCAATCGTGGATGTACCTCTCAGGGAGGTGGAGTATGGAGATGGACATCAGTTGGCTGATGAAGATCTCTTTATCGGAGCAGACACAAAGGCATTCATGAGAAGCGCTGAGCTCCCTGTGTCAGCCGAGAAGAAAATCTTTCAGTGAGTATATTACCCAGTAGTTATATTATGATATCATCCATTGTAGTGCAGAAATTGACTGGCTTAAGTTCAGGAAGTAGTGGAGCTGGGCATAAAGCCTATTGATGTTAAGCAAGGCAAGGCAATTTTATTTGTACAGCCCATTTTTACAAACAATTTGTCTCAAGGGCTTTACATCGCATCATAACAACATCCTCTGGGGACAGTTCCCCACTGATAACCAAATAAATAATTGGCACAGTATACTTGATACTTGTTTAGATCTGCAATGTTCAGTCAAACACTTGTTTTACTTTACAGTGGAAAGGCTAGGGGCCCTGTTCCCACAGTTGAGGCTGAAAGAGGATAAGATGAGGGAGGAATTCACAGACTATCAGGTGACAGATAGCAAGCAACTCCCCCAAGAAGACAGAATTGACAGATTTTGGGGCCTGGTAGGAAAGGACATGAGGTTCAGTGAGCTGCCAAAACTTATGAAGGCTTTACTATGCATTCCCCATAGCAATGCAAGTTCAGAAAGGGTGTTTAGCATGGTACGAAAGATTGTTACAGAGAATAGGATGTCGTTAGACAACAGAACTGTTTGCGCTCTACTCTCATGTAAAATTAACCACTCTGGCTCAGCCCACAAATACACTCCTTCCAAAACAGTCTTAAAGAATGCAAAGTCCGCAACAAATGAGTACAATAAGTCACTAAAAGAGTAAAGAAAAGTTATGTGAAATGAAAAGAAAAACTGTACAAAAAAGCAAAATGAAATGAATGAGTGTGTGAATGTGAAAAGAATGTGGAATGAAAATGAGAAGTAAATGTAAAGACAAGCAATGTTAAATGAACAGAAAATATGCAAATAAGCCTTTAAATAAATGCTCTTCATATATACCCTTTTGTGTTTAGGCTATGAATGTTCACAGCATGTCAATGTCAACAAAGGTAGGCCTATCATTGGCTTTATGCACAGCTGCACTACTTCCTGAACTTCAGGCAGCTCCTTTGTTTCCTGCCTGCCATTATTGGACAAACTGATTAATCCAGGTGATCAGTTTGTCCAATAATGGGAGACAGGAAACAAAGGAGCTGGCTGAAGTTTAGGAAGTAGTGCAGCTGTGCATAAAGCCAATTGTAGTTTATAAGTGGTTGACAAGTGGTTATTTTAGCTTTTTTTTGTCACCTGTCTTAAAATGTAAGGGATACTGGAGCTTGGTTGGGGTGGTGGGACTGCTCGCGGCGGGCGCCGGAAAATTTCCCTTAATTTTAAATCCAAAAACTTGACAGGTATGCTTATATGGTTAGTGTTTGTTTGTCTTCTGTTCAGTAAAATATCCTGTGTCTTGCTCTTCGATTTTGCCGCTGCATACACTACCAGACCATAACAGAATCGATGACCAACTTTAACAACAGCACAGCAGCGTTTCTTTTTTGTTCAGTTTTTTCCCTGTTTTTGTTCACCATGTCCCCTTTTCCATGCCAGAATGGAAGACCAATAGACATTTACGTGCAACACTTTCTGGATGAGGTTTATGATTTACCTATTGAGGACCAGGCATTCATGATCATTTTCAGATTTGGGCTGGATCCTGTATAGAGGGTTATTGTTCTCCAGCCTAACTACACATGGACTATTGAGGAGTATGTTAACTTTGCCTTGAGGATGGCCGCTTCAGACCTCAGATTGGGGGAGGCAGTCTTGAGGACCCTGCCCACGACACCACCGCTGGGGGTGAGTACAGACTGGCTTCAAGTATAGAGACTGTTATGCCTATAAGTCCAGAGGATGCAGTAATCCCACTCAACCTTTCTCTCCCACCTCTTGTGTCTTCCCCAGTCCCATCTCTAATGTTGCTGGAGTCTGTCTCACCCTCAGCTCACCAGCAGTGTCGTAGGCTCATCGCTAGACTGTCGACCACCAGCTACATCCTCGATGAGGACAGAGGATCCCTTGGCTCCACTTACTGCCTCCAACACCCAGACTCCTCCTCAGCTCTATGACCCTTCGGCTCCTACATGGCTTCCAGCTCCCTCGTCTCCATCATCGACCATCGGTCCACCAGCTCTTTACCAGTCGCTGAAGACGTCTGCTTCACCTCGGCCCTCGGGACCCTCATCCTCACCCTGGCTGGTCTGCAGTCAGCCTCTCGTCGGACTCTCCTCCACCATGGCTCCTCCCTCCATCGTCTCCACCATGAGAGATCTTCCTGGCTGTCTTCAAGTCTCCGCCCTGGCTCCTCAAGTCTCCGCCCTGGCTCCTCAAGTCTCCGCCCTGGTGCTTGCTTATATGGCGTGAGGACACTCCTTTCGGGAGGGGGACGTTATGTTATGTATCAGGACTCTTATTTTGAAGTTTCCGTCTGTGTCTGATTTTCTCTGTTTTCACACTTCCTGTTTTGTAATCATCATCACCTTTTCACCCATGATTAGTTGTTCTATTTAAGTTCCCTGTTCTTGTGTTTAGTTTGTCGGCGATTGTGGCGTATTGTATGTTCCCTGGATTTTGGATTACCTTGGACTGCTCTTGTCTCTTGTATTTTGGATTGTCTTGTCACGCTGCTGTTTTGCATTTGTCATTACCCCTATCACTTATACGGTTAGTGTTTGTTTGTCTTCGTCTTCTGTTCAGTAAAATATTGTCTATCTAGTTTTTCCGTGTCTTGCTCTTCGTTTTTGCCGCCACAAACACTACCGGACCGTAACAACAATACCTTGTTTTTTTTTTACTATAGATACAACATTAAATAATAGAAAATGTTCAGTTATATTTCTATACATACTCTGTTAATTAACAGAAAAAGTCCTGTTGTTTTTACTGGGGTACACTGTCAATTAACAGAATTTCCGTTTTTTAAAAATCCGGGTAATGAGCTGCCAGTACTTTTTTACTTAAGTCACACTTAGCGTGACTGCACATTCTGATTTAAATAAATTACAAAATCTGTAAATTAAATACAATTCTAATACTCAAAGTAAAAGGGTGCTCAAACCAATCTCAAACCAGCAGTACATTTTGTCACTAATTTTACAACGTTCATGTGTTTCAAATAGCTAAAACAAACAAAGATTATCCATCTATCTTTCCATCCATCATCCATACTCTATCCCACTTATCCCTATTGAAGTAGTGGTATACAATGTATATATACATTATATATTATATTCAAAAAGATATATAAAACAACAACAGGTGAGTTTTGTTTTATTTCTGTGAGACACCAAATCCAATGCAGTTCTCTCCTATAATATTTTTGTATAAATACAATACAATAAAATACAAGACAATATAGACTTAGGAAACACTTAATTTATAATACCTAATTGTAGGAAAGGTCTGAGGAAGTTTGAAGAAGTTTGAGGAAATTATATTAATATATAAAGAGCCTCAGAATTCTTAAAGATTAAACATTAAATAAAAGCAGTTAATTTAAGAAGTGGCAACTGTTTTGATTTTGATTGAAACTGATTTGTAGAAGTTTAGTAGCCACTCAGTATTAAAAGAATTTAAGTACAGACACATACCTCCTATATCTGGCCGCAACTTGTTATCATAGCCATCTAGTAAGCTGTTCAAAATGTGTGTGACGTCACTCTCGTACACTTTGGGGGTCAGAACCCATGTTTTGTTTGTCACTTCATCATCGTCACTTTCCAACTGGACAGAACTGAAAAAAAAAAACAGTTTTTCATAACCCTGTGACATTTTAGTATGTCCTTATTATATTATAACAATTATTATAATAATAATCAAAACAATAATTACAGTACATTATTATTTCTGTACTCTGTACAATGCACATTTATTTTTGATCATGTTTACTTTGACAACATATCCTCATGTTCTTATGGCGCTGATACACTTTCTTGTTAATAAACTTTCACATTTCCACCTTCCACCTTACATTTAATTTAAGTATCAACTTTGATGTCTCTCTTGAAAAGCCTCAAAAGAAATAAAAACAGTCAGAAAAGAAAAGTAAGAATTTAGAGTTACTGATAATAATCGAGCAGGGTTTAAACTGGTTCATCTTAATATATCACGCTTCCGATTGCCTCTAATGAATATTTTTAATACCCCTTAAACTGAGGATAGAGTGCAGGGGCAGGGGCGGCGCTCACAATTTTGGGCCCTATGACAAAATATGAGGTTGGGCAGATCTCTGGGGGCCCCTAAAGGGCGTGGGCCCTTAGAATTGTCCTAACTTTTCCCCCTTAGCGGCGCCCCTGTGCAGGGGTAAAGCTGGAGACTGAAGATGGACAGACATACATTTATATATGAACCACATTTTCAATACAAATACCTACAAATGCCAATACTGTAAGATCACATTAATTAACCTCTCTTATGCTTACAGCAACTGATGCTATACTGGAGCAATGTATTCAAAAATTGAAGTTGGAGAGGCAAAACAGTCTCTCACATGATTGCTGCTGAAGACCTTGGCAAAGCATGCAAACTACAATGGACAGTGTGAGGCAGTAACCATGGAGTCAGTGTAAGATGGAAAGGCATTTTGTAGTGCTCCTTCACTGGTAGCTTCAGAAGCATTGTAGAGAGCCAAGAATGCAATGTTATGAAATAATTTTTATGTAATTAGGTATAGGGAAAAATGCAAAAAAAATGGGGAAAAGATTGCTGCATTATTATGGTGTTAAGCAAAATGTAGAAGTGCAAGAGAAATTTCAGGAGCTTGTAATGCCCATTAAACCTTCTAACAGAACTCTATTTTAATTTTGTTTAAAGCAGTTAGGTAAACAAAGACTTCTATTCTATAACAATTAACATTAATTTAACATCTCTAAAGCCTGTTACAATAATTACACAATCACTTGCAATAATGTGCATATTAACCTCATTCCTTATTTCCATATTTCCATCCAAATTAGCAAAAAATACTTAAACTGCCACAGTGTGCAAAGTTTTATGTCTCTGCTTATGTTGCTGTAACGTTTCATATGAACGCAGACCATCTCAGAAGGTTAGGTGAACAAATTAATAAATTCCAAATCAATTTGTAATCAATTTGATTTCCTGTAAACCCTCTTACTATAAATAAAAAACATGGCAGTGTGCTTTACAACCCTTCTAAGAACCAATAAATGTATGCTAGCCTTATATAATAACTTATATTGACATCAAAATGTCAAGTATATGCATAGAATGGCTCTGGAGGCCTTGCTTTGATACTAAAGGCTCAGCAGAGTTAATCTAACCTTTCTCTATTATTTTGTTCAATGTTTATTAAGGAAACTGAAATTATTAGATCTGGGACTTTTAAAAGATGTATTTTAGCTTTTTCATTACAAACAACCCTAGAAAGATAGACATACAATATTGCTCCAAAAATAGATATTCCTCAAGGACAAGGTCTGTCTGGAGGTTACTGGAACTGAACCCAAAACTCATACATGCAAAGCCCTACCACAGCACCTTTCCTAAACTGTATATTACTGTACATATAAAAACAGTCTACTATAGATAATGTGAATTTGATGACATACCAATTTGATGTCACACTGTGTTGAATTTTGGGTAAATGTTTTGTTTGGACACCATAATATGAGGATTGCTGCCTTTCTAGTAGTGAGTTTAGAGTAGTATTTTAATTTTCTGTCATAATCAGTAGAAATGTCACCATTGTGGGTCATTCCGGCTGCATTGAGAATAATCACAGTAACTTAAAGTAATGCTGAAGTAATGCAGAACCATTGTTTAAAGACAAAGCTTTTTTTTGAGGAGGTGATGAGAACCAGCAGTGGCAGAGTTTCTATCTGGACTACATTTCCCATGTTCCCTGTACCCAGGGCTGATTACTTCCTGTTTGCCACACCTGTTTCCAATCAGCTCCTCTATATAAGCCCTGGTCATGTTTGGACTCATTGCAATGTCTTGTTTTGCCCAGTCAAACATTTCAGAGTGGGTTTCCCTGTTGAGTACCTGGTTTGTTTTTGGATTGTATCTCATTTTTGATTGTTTGCTGCCTGCCTCTTGATTTTGCCTTGGATTACATTTATGATTGTTTTCTGCCTGCCCAGACCTCTGCCTGTTTATCTGTTTGTGATTTTGCCTTACCCTCATTGCTCTGTTTGCTGGTACTAGGCCGTTTGTCTGTTTGACCATTCTGTAAATAAAAAGCTGCACATGGATCCACACTCCCCAGAGTCTTTCTTACAGTAAAACAAGGTTTCAATTTCTGAGCTTTGCTTAAGAACGTATTTCATGACAAGATCATGTTTCTTCTACAGGCTTTGCTCTTAAACCAGCATGGTAAGTGTTATCAAAGTCAACCACAATATTTTCTTCTTACCACGAGCTGGCGTTTTAATGCTCGCAGTGCAACTCCAGATGAAAATGTCACTCATTGTTGGGATGCAACTGACATGTCACGAATGCCATTGCAGAAGCTTTAGATCCTCCAGAATCAGACTCTATACGGATATCCTAAAACAATTTTTCCACTATGACAAGCTGATTGTTATACTTGATTGGCTAATGTTTAGAAACGACTACTACTTGTCTGTTTTTCTTAAACAGAAAACAAGCTTGCTATTGCTTGTCAGAAGGTGGTACTTACAGGGTGGAATATGAACACATCTCATTATAGAAAAAAAAATATTTTACAAAAATGTGTGTTGTGTTGGGATATTTTTTGGTCCATTTTCCCAGCAGGTAAAGAGGGTAAATTTTAAATGTGTATATTTGTTTATATAGGTTAATTGTCAACTTTTAGGAAAACAAACATATAGATGCCCCCAAAGCTAATGGCCATGTACTTAGTCACAAAAAGCTTGATATAAAGTGCAATGAGGAGCCCATTGATGCACTATATAAAAAAAGATCATTATTATTCCTAAAAGTTTAACCTAATTTTTTTAATAACGTGAGTGGGAGTAAAAGAGATAGAGTGAGTAGGCTACCTTTTAACCTACAAATGGTGTATTAATTCCTAAGTTAATTAACTCCAGATCTATTGATCCATTAATTTGAGAACTTTAGTTTGCATATTAGCATGCTCACGTAGTATGGGTAGGGACTAAGAATATCTTCCAAATATACTTAGTAGTAGCAGTTTTAGCCAAAGCATCTTTTAACCCCTGTATAAACTCTGATGTTATTTTATTACGTTTTTGTTTCTTCAATTACTTAAAGGTTAGAAACTTCAAAAGAAGATTTTATGTTGTAGTTACAACAGACTAATTTTTTAATTCTTCATCAGCAGCTGGAGAGGAGGAACCTTTCTTAACAAACATCTTTACTGAAATGGCATCATCGACATAATAAAGCTGTAAACTTTAACCCTTGGATATTTACAATGAGAAACATGCATGGTCAATCTGACTGTTTTGTGAAGGCTAACAATACAATTTTCTGGAATTTACTGTAACATCAGTGTTTAAAACATGACACACCTACTTAATTAACTATTATCATTGCTATTATAATAATTATATGATCTATATCTTAAATAAGACACAACAGCCTTATTCACAGGTTTTGAGAGTTTATATGTTTCTCCATCATCACTGTAAAAATAACTGCAAACCAGGAGGTCGACAAATATAATTCCCTCCTCTGGTGTGGTCTCACAGTCACATTTTATTGTCATAACACCACATGCTGTGCCATAACAGTATGTTTGACAATCTGGTACATAGACCTACTACACGCTATCCGTTAAGGCTAACGGATTAGAGAAATTCGTGAGAAATAAAGCAGCATCTATCACCGCACATAACCCTATATATTTATATACCACACTATAAGTATATGTTAGGTTCGGCTAACTGAAAATATTCTCACCTCAACGGAAGATAAGCGATTAGTAAAACCAACAGAAATAGCTTGACTGTGATCGTGGGTATGGTCATGGCATTCAGGCAAGTTGAGGGTAAATGAAGAGAAGCCATGGTCATCTTCCGCTCTTATTCACGCAGACAGACGTGTCCCTTTTTTATTTACTGCCTTTCTTCGCTATGACACATAGCAGATCGCGTTTCCCTTCGCGTCTAAAAGCAGTTACTGCCACGTAACGAAGCAGTCACAAGATAACCAAATTAAGGAGAGTTTCCAGCTATTTGGACGCAATAGCAAATATCTTAATGACAATGCAGATGATGAACACAGTTTCTTTGAGTGTTTTCAGGTCCAGTATATATGGTAAACTTGTGAAGGTAGATGGAGTGTAGGGTTAAAAAGGAGCTGATGCACGCCGCTGCGGCACACAGGACATGCGTGGTAGAGATCCAAGTAGCAGGCTCCCATGCTTCTATTAATAAAACCTTTCCATTATGTACAGACGCTATAACATGTACGAGTGCTTTTCTGTATTCTGTTCGCTAAATTAACTGCTATGTTATTGGATCCTACGTGTCTAGGAGTAGTGAAATTATCTGGAATATTGATTTCTCTATGTAGAGCGCTCGTTAGTAGTTACAGAAAGGTGACAACAGCAAAACGATGAACACAATAACGTTTAACAAACCAGTCAATGCGGGTTAATAATTATCGGAAATCTAGTTCAGTACTGTAGGTCATTTACGGTTGCCAGTTTGGCATTTCTTAAGGTCTCGTTATCAGATTTTACAACAACTTCTAACGGCGTTACCTTTAAAACTTAAGCATGAATTTATTAAAAAAATATTACATTATAATTATTATGCAGCTATAGTTGTCACATACTCCAAGGAGGCACACGAAAACGTTAACATCAAAAAATATTTAAATAGTTAAACTTAGGAAGAAACAACAGGGAAAACCGCGCAAAACCAAATGCGACAACCGACAAAGGTAAACTAATCATGGAGTATAAATAAAACATGGGAACAGGTGTAGAGCTAATCAGTAAATGTAGAAACAAATGAAAAACCTAATCAGTACCCAAGGGAACAGAAGAGGAGTTTAACTTAAACTATAACTGATATTGACAATAATCAATTATAAATACATTAATAACAATTAATTTATCGCAGATTGTGTAAACGTTATTCAAAATATCCCTATAATGCAATATTATTATTTTAAATTTGAAGAGAGACGGTCCTGGCAGCACAGGAAGTGACATGCGTCACAGGATGAGGAATAGAGAGACCGTGTTAATTCCACGTGATGTACCAGTCGCTGTGCAAAGCTCACAAATTAAAAATACTGTGTCTAAAGTAACTCATGTACAACGATAGGATGTATGTGTGGGTGTACGTAGCTATTTATGTGTGGGAGGTCAGTGTAGGTACAAAGCATCGTAACTATATACGAATTTAGCAAGCAGCGAAACGGAGGGGGTTTCATTCTAGTACCGTGGACAGCACCTTGTATCTTTGCCACTGTAAAATAAGTTAAACCATCACTTTTATTTGGTTTTAAATTTTATGGTTTCTTGTTAATTATTAAACATTTTTATTAAATTTCCTTTTACTAGATTTTAAACTGTTGTATTCCTCCAACTTGCGTTTAATTATATCATCCATATTTGCAGAACCATTTATCTATTTATTTTATTTTCTAACATTACTCATTTACTAACATTGATGTTTTGAAAATTTCTCTAAAATAATGAATGTTTATTGTCAATTAATGGGCAAAATGAACTCTGCCACACAACCCCTGTTGTAATGTGCAGTGTAATGGGGCATTTTACCCCATTACACTGTATATTTCACATTGTATAAAAAAAGCTTGAACCCACATGGAAGCAATGTGCTGTAGCAAGGCTTTTCCCAAAACATTCTAAGTTCTTAAAGCAATGTGTATGATACACATTGTAGTTTGTTAAGATCCTTTATGGTTACGAAGGGCATCTCTTGGCTGCGTTTATTGGCACAGTAATACAAAAGATAATGTCAAAATGTTTAATTAATGTAGAATTTATGCATATATTTACATGCGAATGTCATGTTAGCACAAAAGTTTGGACAAAAACATTGCAGAACAGGAAGAAAATAATTATGGATTAGTACCACTATGGGCACATTTAATATTGTTTGTTAAACTTGTGCAATAACAAAATGGGCAAAATTTAAATTATCTTTGACACAGCAACCATAAGGAAGAAAATCTGCAACATGGCATTGCATTTCTAAAGGATAATAAGGTTACACACAATTTGATTTTGACTTCTCTTTTGAATCTTCTACCTAGGAGGGATGATAAAGCATGGTTTTACCAAATAGTTGAAACATAAAAAGTAAATGAGAATGAATTTGTTTACCAGAAAAATGCTTCTTGATAGAAATCAGGACACGCAAGTGCAGATAATGAACACCGTTTCAACAGACTGCTTTCTCTGAAGTGTCATTTTATAATAGCACACAGCTTGTTGTAATTGCTGAGGTCTAAACAACTCAATACCTACCCTGATGCAGAATATAGAGCAATCAAAATGAAACTTTGCAGCGTATGTTTAAGCAAGCAGTGTCCTTTCACTGACCTGGAAAATCCCAGGAATAAATATAGCTGCAAGCAGTGATGGATCCAAGCACTATGGCACCATTGCCACAAGAAGCTTATCTGAAAACAATGCATGGTGGGCACTTGCATTTACTTCAACTATTATTTACCATTTTAAGTGGCACTTTCTTTGTGGTACCATGACTGTGAATAGCCACATCCATATGAACATAAGATCATCTTTATGCATTAAATGATTTAAATCAAAACTTAATTAAGACATTTTTTTTACCCTAATGGTCAACTCCTATGATAGGTGTGCCAAATTTCATGCCATGTTAAGAGCTTCAAATACACCCAAATATAAATTTAATATTAACAATAAGTTTGATGCTACCATGGCAACAATTTAAGATCATATACTTTCAGAACTTTACAGCTGTCATGTCTCTATATTTTTCTGACCAAATCAGAAGTAACTTCACAAAATGCAAGCGTCATGAACAGTGAGGAAAGAACCCAGTCGCAGATCAGCTTTCCACAAATGTTACTAACAAAAATACCTTGAAGGTTGCAAAACAAGAACCAAAATCAAAACAAGACTAATTAATTATACCAGGCACTCTTAAGAGCAAGACATGATCCTTTGGGCAGCAGGCACAAGACAGAACGGCATTAAATGGGCAAGCAAACAAGGCAGGTAACAAGGGCAGGCAGGTGAGGGCCATGAACCAAGAATTGGATAATTAATGAGGAAACAAGAGGGCAGGGTCAAGACTTAAGACCAGAGAGCACATGGCACAAAGTAAACAAACAATGTGCTTCCACAGATCACAAGACACAGAGCATGAGTCAAGACCCTGACCCTGCATCTAAGATGCAAGAACCAATACTAGAATAGAATCAAGACCCAAACATCATGCTCCGACACAAAACACAAGGGTTGTCAGGATCCTGGCATGAGAATTTAGAAGAAACCCAAGACAAGGAAGCCAGGACTCTGACAGTAAGTGGACTATTTTAAGTGGAAGTGACAAACTTCCTATGCTTCACATTAGTCATATCAATGTCATCAGCCCACCACACCAAACATATTTGCTAAATTTAATATAAATCACTTAATGCATGCTGTACCTATTGGAGACTCTAGGTTTCCATTTATTGCCATATTTTATCGCCTCACCATTGCAACAGCATTTAAGATAGCAAAAAGAGATTGCAATTTTAAATCTTTAATGCTCAAGTTTGGTGAAAATCACATAAAATTCCTAGGAGGAGTATTTAAAAGTTCATGGACTTTCAAATTTAAAAGCAAGCACTTTCCAGAAAACTTTTTGTTGGGCAGAGCTAATGGGTGTCAGTGTAAAAGCTATTCAGGTTTACGTTGGAGGGCATTTACAATTTTTGATGCCTGCAAAAGTTATTCAGCATCATTAAAAACCCCTGCACACGACCGTTTAAACGTACAGGTCCATCAGAACACAGACCACAGACTGATAGACTGACCATAGAAACGTTTTTACCCCAATGCCATTATCACACTGATCTCTGCACTAAATATTTCAGGAATGCAACTGTGAAAACGACCAATATCGTTAATAAAGGCTTAATATCCAGACATTCTATACCACAAGGGGAGTAAATTCCACCCTAAGGTAGTTTATGCAAATTTGGGAAAGGTTCTCAGGACATGTCTCCTCTATTTCTCTCAGACTCCTCCAGCGCCCCTGGGTCTGGATGTTATAGCCCAGACTGCGTTTTTATGCATTTCTACCAATCATTCTGCTCCCGGGAGTGCTGGCCAAGGTCAGTCAACAAGGGTCTCACCTCTTGTTGATAGACCAGAGCTTGGTTTTCAGATCTTCTTGACAGTTTGCTAATTCCGATCAAGAGAGATGTTCTGTCTCAGGTGCAAAAAATTATTTGATCCCCTGCTGATTTTGTATGTTTGCCTATCAGTCTATAATTTTAATGGTATGTTTATTTTAAAAGTGAGAGACAGAATAACAACAAAAAAATCCTGAAAACGCTTTTTAAAAAAGTTATAAATTGATTTGCATTAGAGTGAAATAAGTATTTGACCCCTATGCAAAACATAACTTGGTACTTGATGACAAAACCCTTGCTGGCAATCACAGAGGTCAGCCATTTCTTGTAGTTGGCCACCAGGTTTTCACACATCTCAGGAGGGATTTTGTCCCACTCTTCTTTGCAGATCCTCTCCAAGTCATTAAGGTTTCAAGGCTGAAGTTTGGCAACTCGAACCTGCGGCTCATCTGGCCACATTTTGGTCTCATCTGACCACAACACTTTCACCCTGTTCTCCTCTGACTCATTCAGATGTTCATTGGTAAACTTCAGACCGCCTGTACATGTGCTTTTTTAAGCAGGGGGACTTTGTGGGCGCTGCAGAATTTCAGTCCTTCACGCTGTAATGTCTTTCCAATTGTTTTTTTTTAGATCATTCACAAGAGATCATTCACAAGATCCTCCCGTGTAGTTCTGGGTTGAGTCCTCACCGTTCTCATGATCATTGAAACTCCATGAGGTGAGATCTTGCATGGAGCCCCAGACCGAGGGAGATTGACAGTTATTTTGTGTTTCTTCTATTTGGGAATAATCGTACCAACTGCTGTCACCTTCTCACCAAGATGTTTGGCGATGGTTTTGTAGCCCATTCCAGCCTTGTGTAGGTCTACAATCTTGTCCCTGACATTCTTGGACAGCTCTTTGGTCTTGGCCATGGTGAAGAGTTTGTAATCTGATTGATTGATTGCTTCTGTGGACAGGTGACAGCACTCCCTTTAAGAAAGTGCGCCTAATCTCAGCTTGTTACTTGTATAAAAGACACCTGGGAGTCAGAAAACAAAATGTTGTGTCTCACAGGACCACAGTGCTACATAAAAGAGCAAATTTTTTTAACCTATACGTAGCTAAATTACAGAAGCAGTAATCTAAATATATATATATATAAACAGTTGACTATACACACAACCTAAGACAGATTATAGAACAGTTGACTTTACACAACACTCACCAGTGGTGGTTTTGAGATGGCAGGAAGCTCTAAGGTGACCAGACTGACCGCAGTACAGGCAAAGTTTTTCACGTTTTTCGGAGAAGAGGCAAGTGTAATTAACTTGCATGGACTCGGGAAAGGCTGCACTTACAGTGTTTTGAGATACAAAGGAACGGGGTGGACGCCAAGATCGAACCAGGTTATCTACTTGAATAGAGAGTTCTATGTACTCACTCAGGTTCGGACCCTCATCGCGGCATGCCAGTTCTGATTGGAGTTCGTTGTTTAGATATAGCAGCTTCAGAGTATCCTCAACCCAATTGATCTGAGCGGAGAGGGTTCGGAAGTTCAGGGCGTATTCTGCAGCAGACCTCCTGAGTTAAAGCGAGTAGTTTTTCGCCGGGGCTCCATCCCTCCGATGTTCAATAACCTCCTTAAACTGCCGTAAAAAGGAATCAAAACTATAAAAAAGGATCCGTCTGAACTTCATACCATGGTGGCCCAATCCAGGGCCTTCCCTGTTAACAGAGAGCAAACGAAAGCAATGCGGCTGCTCTCTGTAGAGAACAGGGCGGGCTGCTGAGATAGAAAAAGCGAACACTGCAACAAAAAACCCTTACATCTCCTCCGAAAACCATTAAATTTATCAGGAAATGCTAGGTGTGGACTCACCGGGAAAGACATGGTGGTTGCCGGATGGCTGAATGCAGAGGGTGTTGCAGTAGTAGCAGTAGGAGGAAAAAACTGGGATCCATGAAATGCTCTGACCAACTCCTCAGCGTGGTCAGACGCATGAGTTGCTGCTGGTGAGCTGAGAACCAAGACACCTGGACAGGCAATGTCTTCTGTAACGAGGACGCTGATGCTTTTATTGTTGACACAAACCAAACACAGGCAAGGGTCAAAAACCAGCAAACAGAGCAATGTAGGCGAGGCAGAGACAAAATGTAAATCCAGGCAATGGTCGAGGCAGGCAGCAAACAATCAATAAGCAAGTCCGTAATCCAAACAAGGGGCTGGTGGCAAAACCTCAAAAATGTTAAACAGTCCAAATAACAACAGGAAAGCAGTCCAGGAAAACGCGCTGAATTGTAGCTCATGGCAATACAAGACATTGCACTGGATCAAATAATCGCACTGAATGGAAAGTTAAACTGGGCTTTATAGGGCAGCTAATTGGAAACAGGTGGTAAACAGGAAGTCATCAGTCCTAGGAATGGGGGTCAATAAGAAACATAGTTTAGGATGAAAATAATATTCTGGCAATGGTTCCAGCCGGCGACCAGCAGGGAGCGGAGCGAAAACCCCCTCTGAGACATTTTGCTTGTGAATGGCCTGTCTTCGAGAGATGCCGCTCTGCATGACATGCAGACCCAGTTCACTGACAGATTGTATCAATGCTGGAGTTCTTGCAAGAGGAATTATCTGCAGGCTCATATCCAGCTTTTCTCCATGTTTTGTGGCAACCATTTCAGCTTGCCATGCTCTGATTAACGGGATTTCAGTGGGTAAACACCATTGATTGCTTGTTTTATTCCTGGGTAATGAGTAATGGCCATCTTGAATGTGTATTCAGTCATTCTCAAAGCTTTCTATCTTCCCCCATTTGCTACACCAGAGCAGGAAACCCTTCACCTACTGTATCCCGTTCATGAGCTTCAGGCTTACGTTCACCACACTAGCCAGTGGCACAAGTCAGAGCAATTTTACATTTGCTATGTGGGCCAAAACAAGGGTTTGGGATGCCATTGCCCTGGCCTATTAGGTGCGCAATTAAACTTTGCATCTAAGAATCAGGGCTAATTCTACCAAGGGAGTGGCATTTTCTAAGCTTTAGCAAAGAGATGGCCCCTTCCAGTTGATACTGTATGTGATGCAGCAGGTTGGTCCAAGTTGCACAAATTTATCAGGCTTTATAGTTTGGATGTCCACTCCAGGCTCGTCCTTGAGTTAACATCCCAAGCATGAAACCTCTTCAGCGTTTGCTTACACCACACAACCTAGAGGGGTCCAGACACTTCCAGTGTGGCGGCGTTGGTATTCTTATTCTCGTTAGCATTATGAAATGCAGCATCAATAATAGCTTTTGGTAGGGAACATCTCGGGTTACTTAATTGTAGCCTTGTTTTTGAAAAAGTGGGATCGAGGTGCTGCGCCTTCATGTCGCACTGTGGACATGTTTAGACATCTCTTTAGACAAATTATAACCTGAAGATACGTTTTTTTAAAGTCAGCTCCCACAGATGTGCATTTCGATGACATCACCACCTGAGGTTATTTATGCCAAGTTCTTGGCATGTTTTACACACATGCTTCACACAGATGCTTCTCATTAGTGTTATGAAATGTTGTTCCTGCTTGTTTAGGGAACAAGGTCAGGTAACCTGAGGCAGTCTGCACATCGTGTCCTGTGTCTGTCAAGCACATGCAAAACACACATTGTTAATATGCAACATCAAATGTAAGTATTTTTAAATAACAAATACAGGTTGTGGAACTGAAAATTAAAAAAATAATTGCTCATGCAGAGTGAACTGGGAAAGTAACCACATGGCTTGTTAATAAGCTTCTGTAAGTAGTTAACAGTGAGAAAATATCACCACATATATATATATATATATACAGTGAATGTTGGTGTTTTGAAATGTTTTCTATAGCTTTATTTATTTAAAGTCCTACAGAATTGTTGTCTAAAAAAATTATTAGAAATTTGTTACAGGTATAAACAAAAAGCAAAAGAGGCAAAATGCACTTCCTGGTTTAATATTTTAGTTTCATTCTTTTTCTTTGGTAAACAGTTAAACTGGCAGGTATAATGTTGCAGTATCAGGGGGAGTTCGGAGAATAGCTCACAGACATTGCTGCAGATTTTTGCCTACTTTTTCATATGCCCTAACTAACATGTAATCGTAAATTATAAAATCGTAATCATGTGAGTATGGTAATAGTAATAGGCTGTATGGTATCAGGGTGGGATAGGTGGTTTCTTTGAATGCCTTTAATGAGGAGGGAGGTTTGTGAATTGTTAATCGCTGGAGACGGTTCGCCAAAAATTAATTTATGGAAAGAACTGTAGGACACTTAAGTACCCTTTAATGGAACTGACTAAATACAAAAAAGGTGATAGATAGGAAAGAGAAATCTGAAACTGTACGTTACACGAGGTGAAATGTTATTCACAAGCTCAGTTCGTTTTTACATTCGCAGGATATAGGAATTTCATCTTTGAACGCTTGAACGGAAGACGCGAGGGAAAGAAGATGCGAGATGAACGGGTGGCCCTGGGGAATTATGCGCATGGTGATATTTAAATGACAGAGAATGGAAAGGAGTTTGCATTTAGAACAAGATTGGCTAGGAGATCGGACAAGACCAGGATAATTCTGTCGATTTTCTCTTTAGGTAAGGAGGCCTGAAATTTAGTCAACATCAATGCCTAGGAACTGAATTATTAAAGCTGGACCTGATATTTTGTCCTGGGTGATAGGGATCCCGACTTCAGTGAACACTTTTAGGACTGAGAGGAGATGAGCTGCTGAAATAGCGTTGGGAAGGGAGATTTAATAAGAAATCATCGAGCAAATGGAGAAGGTAAGGAATACAGTAATTGTTGGACAAAATCAAGCATATAGCTTTTGACAGGGTGTCAAATATAACGCATGGCGGAGTAGAATTTATTGCGCCAATGGACGCCAAACAAATGCCATAACTTTTGGCAGATGGACATTCATTTAAAAGCTGCTGTTATGTCTACTTTTGTTAACCATGCACTGTTTTTAATCATTGTTATTGCTTGGTTGATATCATAATAATGCAGAGAGTATCCTTCAAGAATAAAACTGTTTATGCTGGGGTATGGAGAGTTATGAGAGGCCAAGAGATTTTCCCCCAAATATTTCCTAGTAGCCAAGCCGATAGGGCTCATACGGAAATGTTCAAAAGGAGCCGTTTTAAAAGTGCCAATCAAAAAACCCAACTCTAGATATTTTAATTAGCTGGCTCTGCTAGATCAGAGCCTTCATACACAGACTATGAAGGCTCTATCAGAGCCTAATATTCCACTGGGCAATGCGGACTGCGCATTTAGCAGAAAACAGCTTAAAATAAGTGTGAAAGACTACTCTGCAATTATAGAGAGATAGTCATTTCATTCGCGTCTACTAGGGAAAATGTAACAAATTATCTCCAGTATGTCAACCTTACGCAATACAGAATTCGCGAAAGGACAGAAGCTGAGGCTGTGGCCATTTGCGAAGGCAGGCTAATGATGGAAATGGCTCCCAAGAGGGAAGGAGGAAGAGGCAAATAAGAAGATGGGAGGTAGCAGAGAAGGCAAAAGAGAAATAAGGGAGTGGGAGGACAAGGTGGCATCGGGACGTTAGCCGCTAGCGGAGGCATCCTCATGCTAGGGAATGCGCCTGGGAGCCTGCCGCTTCGGCAGCAGCTGGAAGAGGACCAGGCACGGCATAAGAGACAGCCAGGAAAGCTACAGGGCACGTGGCCGGGGTTCGGCGGACCTTCTTTGGACGAGCGGACAAAACCGAGGCAGGAGGAGAGTAACCTGTTGATGGCAGAAAAAGTACAGGTTATGAAGCTGCGTTTATATGCCTTCATAGTCCATTTTTTTCTATTCTGGAAATGGTTGGATGAGATAGAGTGCAGGGTGATGCGGAGGAAGGAGTCTCGCCAGTGGGGGCTCTTGCAGAGCGGGTGGTTCTACGCCCTGGAGATAGTGGAGGCTTGGCGGAGATCTGGTGGAGAGGAATCGCTCCTTGGTTTAGATGGTTCAGAGCGATCTTTCCCATTGTTTACCTGGTTTTGTTTGGATTGTGTACCGATTGTGATTGTTTGCTGCCTGCCTCTTGACTGGATTGCAATTGTTTATTGCCTGCCCTGACCTCTGCCTGTTCTTTTGTCTTGATTTTGCCTTGCCCTTATTGCTCTGTTTGCCGATGTTTGAACATTTGTCTGTTTTTGACTATGTAAATAAAGTGATGCATATGGAAGTTTGTGAACCCTTCAGACATGATTAGGTTTTGTGTTAAAAAAATAGAATAACCTAATCAAATGTACATCCAAAAGACTTCCAATTAATGGACACAAACAAATAAATAATATATTGTCATTATTTATTGAACAAAAGGGGTTAATATAACAAAAACTTGTTTTACTTATGGAAATTTTACTTATGTAAAGCCTTTTATTTAGTAGCTTGTGGCACCTCCTTTTGCAGCCATTACTTCAAGCAAACGTTCTGGCATATACTGCCTGCTTCAGGTCTAGCCACAACATTTCAGTTGGATTGAGATCTGGACTTTGAATAGGCCAATCAACAGTGTGAACCTTCTTTCTTTTAAGCCATTCCTTGGTGGATTTGCTTGAATGCTTAGGGTCATTGTCTTCCTGCATCACCAATTTTCAGCCCACCTCCAGCTCTCTGACTTATGGCAGGAGATTTTCTTCAAAAAATTTTTTAATAGGTTGCTAGGATGTTCTTTTACTGGAATTCAGTGTTGGCTTCTCTCCAAACATGGCGGCTTTGATTATGACCAAATAAATCTATTTTGGATCTGTCCAAAGAATGGACTTCCAAAAAGCCTCTGGTTTGTCCAAATGCTCTCTGGCAAATAAACAGGCAGCTTTGTTCTTTTTTGAGAGCAGAGGCTTCTTTCCAGCATCTTCTTTCTTTTTTCAGCATAAATGTCATATGTGTTAAGTTTTTGTCTGATTGTTGACGCATGTACATTTTCCTCAGATGCTGCCAGAGAGGTTTGCAAGGTGATGTGTGAGTTGGCCTTTACTTCATTTATTATTCATTTATTATTTTTCTGGTGCTTCTTGATGGAAGTTTTGATAGCCATCCACTTCTAGGCAGAGTTGTGGTCGTGTTGAATCCCCTCCATTTGTAGATGATTTGTCTTACAGTGTATGGATGGATGGAGTTGGAATCTCATGGAGATGATCTTATAGCCTTCCCCAGATTGATAAGCTGTCACCACCTTCTTCCTGATGTCCTCGGATATGTTCTTTCCTCTTGGCATTGTTTAATTCCTTGGCACTACAGTGATTTGGTTGGTTTCTCTTTTAATCAGGATGTCTAATTTGATTGGTCTGCATGACTGATTAATTAAGCACCCAAAAGTGTTTCACCTGAATCTGTTACCCACTTGACTTTACCAATGCAGCTGGGGCTTTACTTACTTTTGCATATACAATAATTCAATCTTTCATGTAGTTTTTTGGCTACTCAAAAAATTCCCTCCAACCAAACATATGCAATTGGTTAACATACATCTGACATTTAATTGATAAAAAAGCAGTTGATGACAAAAAAAGAAAATTATGCTAAAACAGCAGAAATCTCTGAACAGCTCAACATTTTGTGCTAAGGAGCCCATGCTTGTGGCAGGCGGGACATAACGTCCTCATTCCCAAGGAGGGTTACATATGTAATGGAGACGTTCCCTTTCAGTCAGTCATGTTAGACATACTGATGTATGGGGTCCCTGGGGAAAGTGCTACAAGCCAAACCCCTGGTACGAGCTAGGAATGCAAGTACGGACAGGCAAGGCATTTTACTGTATAATAAGTTCCCTTTGTAAGCTACCCAGCATCCCACACAGACAGACTGTCGCATCCCAAACAGGAGGCAAGCCTGGACACGTAAATTCACAGCAATTGTTCCTTCCCCCAACCCCAGGAGTGGGCCTCGGTCAGGAAGTAAAACAGCAGACAGTGGAGGACCCCTGGGAAGCAAAAAGGTCTACCTGTGCCTCTCCGAATTAACTCCAAATCAGCTGGATGGCCTGGGGATGGAGTCTTTACTCTTCTGAGCTTGACAGCTGCTGTGTGAGAGTGCATTGCCTAAGTTACACGTCATCAGTCTCCAAGCAAGCAAGCCAAAAGGGCGACAGTGGCGAGGAACCAAAACTCCAATAATGTATAGATGGAGAAAAAAACCTTGGGAGAAGCCAGGCTCAACCAGGAGGGCCAGTTCTCCTCTGGCACATTAAAGCTACAATTTGTAACTGTTTTAGATACGGACAGAGTTTATTGTGATGATTTATAGTTAATTATTGGTGGAAAACTGATGGTTCCAAATATATTTGATAATATGTCGGGCAATGAGAAATTGTGCCAACAAAAAGCGGTGAGGAATAATGTTACTTATTGCAGCCATAGCATCACACTGCTGTGCCTAAGCAGGGAACAAAATAAAGCTAAAAGTTGTCATGTATATAATGGTAGGTTTACTAAAGAAGTCTATCAAATCCTGATGATCTGTCTCAGGGTCATTTCATCCAGTCCCCCATGATCTGGTCTCAGAGTTTGGATCCAGCTGACTACAGGACCTTGGGAAATGAAAGACAGACAGATTTAGCGTGGAGCCAGTACATCTGTTCTTGTGGGAAATGTTTCCAGTTATGCAGCCTAATAATCCCTTAAGGGATTTGAGTAATAAATCCATATGACTGTGTATAGGCAAGATTAAAGAGGTGGGTCTTTAGTATAGATTTAAAATGACAGAGTGTATCTGCCTCCCGGACAACACTGGGAGAACTATTCCAAAGTTTGGGTGCCAAATACGAGAAGGATCTACCACCAGCATTTGTTTTTGAAATTCTGGGTACTAACAGTTGTCCAGAACCTTCAGATTGCAGTGAACGCGAAGGACTATAATAGGAGAGGAGCTCGCTAAGTATTGAGGAGCTTAACCATTCAGGGCCTTGTAGGTAATAAGCAGGACTTTAAAATTTATACGATGCTTGATAGGCAGCCAGTGTAAAGTTGACAAAACTGGGCTCATATGGTCATACTTGCTCGTTCTCATGAGAACTCTGGAGTTTTTTAATTAATCTTGCAGGGCAGCCACCAAGTAGGGCGTTGCAATAATCAAGTCTTGATGTCATGAATGTTTCAGTGTCTGGCTGAGCATGTGTCGAAGTTTTGATATATTTTTAAGCTGAAAAGCAGTTTTACAAATATTGAAAATGTGGATTTCAAAAGCTAAATTTTTATCAAAAATGACACCCAGATTTTTGGCTAATGAAGCAGGCTTCATAGAGCATCCATCCAGAGTAAGGCAGTGTTCTATGTTGCTTCGTGTGGAGTGTTTTTGCCCAACAAGTAAAACTTCTGTTTTATCTGAATTTCATAGTAGAAAGTTGTTAGTCATCCCAGTTTTGATATCCACTATGCATTCTGTTAGTCTAGTGAATTTATGAGTCTTGTTGGGCCTAGAAAAATGTAAAGCTGAGTATCATCAGCATAACAATGGAAACTAACTCCATATCTCTTTATAATTGTTCCCAGAGGTAGCATGTATACAGTGAAAAGTAGGGTCCCAAGAACTGAGCCCTGTGGTACTCCAAATTGGACTTATGATCGATACGAGACCTTTTCACTCACAGCAACAAACTGAAATCGGTCAGATAAATATGATTTAAACCATTCCAGTGCAGTCCCATCCTGCTTCAAATGCTCCACCATCATCCCTGTACCCAAGAAACCAAAAATTACAGGACTTAATGACTACAGACCTGTTGCTTTAACATCTGTGGTCATGAAGTCATTTGAGAGACTGGTGTTGGCCTACTTGAAAGACATTACTGGACCCTTGCTGGACCCCCTGCAGTTTGCTTACCGAGCAAACAGATCTGTGGATGATGCAGTCAATTTGGGACTGCACTACATCATTCAACATTTGGACAAACCAGGGACCTATGCAAGGATCTTGTTTGTGGACTTCAGCTCTGCTTTCAACACCATCATCACAGATATCCTTCAGAATAAACTGTCACAGCTCTCTGTACCCACCTCCATCTGTCAGTGGATCACCAGCTTCCTGACAAATAGGCAGCAGCTAGTGAGGCTGGAAAAACTCACATCCGGCACCCGCACCATCAGCACTGGAGCTCCACAGGGCTGCGTTCTCTCGCCACTGCTCTTCTCCCTCTACACAAACGACTGCACTTCTAAA
>JAZGTJ010007571.1:0-22607 GCA_036877575.1 Botia almorhae
GCTGTTTCTCAGCCCGTCTCTCCAGATACAGAAGGAGACGATGGACCGTTTTGAATTACGAGAGATTTGTTTATTTACTATATATTGATATGCTGGTTTATTTCTTACTCGCCTTCCTCTTGCTCAGGAAAGGAAGGTGAAAACCGATGAATCGGGGAAGAAATCTTACTATTGTAAATAGTAAATAGAAGTAAATAGTAAATAGAATCTTGCATGTCCAGCTGGAATCTGGTCTGCCAGTGAGATCTTCTCTGTGGATGGCTGTTGCTTGTATGGAGTGGACTGCATGCGGAGATGATTTTAAAGGCACTTTTACTCTCACCTTGCACACGAGATCTTCCATCCGAGTGATATTTCAGGGCATTTTCTTTATGAATGACGTGTTGTTGGGCTGCTGTGAGGTAGAATTAGTGTTAATGACCCCAGCATTAAGACTGTAGCGTAACAGTCACTTCATTTAGATTTCATTTAAATACTCCAAAATTTCCAGAGTTTTCCTTCATAAGCATCATAACTGAAAATGCACATCTGTGAGATTGTTTGCCTAGATGGTTTTTCGGATGTGATTATTATTAGTCCAATAACGACACACACATTTTTTGATATGAGACCTCATTTCATTACTACATGACGATTGAAACTCCAGAATCGTCATTGCCCTAGATTTGTTTTGTGTTAGATTTGAGTGTTCTGATAGATAAGAGATTTTGGGGGTCTGTTTTACATGTAGAGAGATAGATTTGCATGCTGGATGGATATGTAGTAAAGCTCTGGCATGGTAAAACTAGGGACTAATTGTGGTTCCCTTATTATTATGCAAATTTAAAGTCTCGGGGGGGGGTTGTGCTGCATTTTGGTGGCAGAGTTCACTCCTGTGGCATTATTAGACGCATGAACATCTTCAGGCCATTTGGAAATCCTGCAAGCATGCACTGAATTATTGCATGACATCAGCATTGCGTGTTATGTTAATAAACTTGAACTTCTCCCAACACAGAAATAGATCAATAGATTATATACTGTGCATAATTAATTTGTAATTAATGCATAATTAATTTGAATGCAGATGCTTTCCCATTTTATTCCATAATTTAGGCAATGTGCCCCACAGTTACCCACACTATGTCACTATACCTGCAGCCGTGTTACATTGGTAAGGTGTTGGTTTTGGGCTGGTCGTTTGGACTCGCCACTGGAAAGTTTATAAATATTATGTTATTATATCCACAGATGGAGACTCATATCAACACTCACAGGTGCTTTCCAGTGCTAATAGCATAATGACTAAAGCCTTTTGACCTCTGATTTTCCATTAGTTCTGTTGTTCTGTTATTATGACATGCTGGTGATGTTCTTACCAAACTCAAGGGATGTTAAATGGCGGCTGGGACTCTGAACAGGGTACACTGTTACTGGGACAATAGTTAGCAGGAGTGTGGTTCTATTCATTTTCATGTTACTTCATACAAACACTCATCTTATAGGTAAAACAGCAACTCATTAAGCAATCCACAAACAAGCAACAAAGTAACATTATGTTTTGTTTTCTTAAAGCAATTGCACATTTATTTATTTCCAAAATTGCCCTAATAATAAACACACGTTTAGATATTAGTTATAATGTTTTGGTGTAATTATCATTGCAGAAGTTTTTGATGTTTATAGAGACATTGGAATGTTCATACTAATTATGTCTGAACATTCATTTTGCTGCTCTAAACCCCAGTCACAGTTTTCATATCACCAGTGTCCGGTCAGAAAAACCTTACTGGATTACACTGATGCGCAAACAGAACAGCTCTCGGTTACGCGTATAAACTCAGTTCCCTGAGAAAGGGACAGAGACACAGTGTCTGGTTTGATGCTATGAGGAACACCTTCTAAATCTCACGTCTAATCACGGCAATCAAACTGAAATGACATTTAGACAGCGACCACACTGAAGGTGTTCCTCATAGCATCAAAACCAGATGCAGCGTCAAGTTCCCTTAAAGGGAACTTAAAATCACCTTTGCTTTTAAATTCCTGTTCACTAATCACTATTAACTTTTGCAGCACAAAATGTTAGCAATACCCTCTAATTACAACTTGGTCATTTTTTCATGCTTTTAGGCTGTGTTTGGTACACCCTCATTCCCCACAGCCACGGTAGTTATTTTTGTGTCACTTAGCCGAGTAAAGGGAAGCACAGACAGTAAACACATTTTTCACTGAGTCTCCTGTAAAACTGAAGAAACAGATATACTGAATGCTGAAAGCTGACATAGCATTGCAGACAAGGTCAGTGGAACTGACTCACTGCTGGACCTCAAGCACAGTTTTCAGAAAGTGTCAGGGGCATTTAAATCCACTGCCTGTTGGGACTCTTCAGGGGAGTTTAAGATGATAAACACAATCCTTACGCTCGCTGCAGCCGAGAGAGCCATCAGACTGCATGCTGCATTTTGAACTCTATCAAACTTAATGCCAATGAGCATGACGTTTGCCTGCCAATGCAGAGTTTTTCTGCAACTCCCCACACACATAAAAATGGGCCAAAGCCTGAGTGCTGCAGTATATCGCAAAACATCATAAAAACAAACTCTGGTGTGAATAAAGACACATCATGTCATGCAGAAAGCCGTTTGTATTTTGGTTGGAATCACCAGGATGCAAATGCAGTAAGTGGCAGATAAACCGATGATATTAGACTGAGTTGCATTACACACACTGCAACAGCAGCTGGTTTTCTCTTATTTTTGACCTGCATGTTCAGAAACCAGACTGACACGCAGTCACACACGCAATCTCATCATAACTGAAGTGCTGCCCGGGCTCCTCCTACCGTTACAGAAGCAGTGACCACTGACTTTCTTAAGCTCTTTTTACACTGTAAATGAGACTTTATATCGGTGTAAAAATACTGTTATGATAATGTTTCTGAGGGAGACGGGCAAAGTGTTTATTTTTACCACACTGGCATGAATATTAATAATTTGTTATTTACAGTGTATTACACTGATGTTATAAAATAAAAAAATAACTTTATTAATGTCGTCATCTTGTCCTTCATCCGTTTATCCAGGTATTGGCATTTTAATAAATAATTCATTGAATTATTTTACATTGTTAAAACTTTTTCTACAATGCACTGAATATTAATTAAAAAGATGATGTCAAGCAAATGATGTGTAATTGTAAGAAGGTCAATACCTTTAATTTTAAGCTAGTTAGTTAAAAATGTAACCTATCTACTAGTTCTCATGACAATAAACAGGGGATTTGTGCCAGCTGGATTTAAGATAACTGTGATAGGACACCAATGTACAAAGTACTGGTAAAAAATGCCACTTAACCGGGTGAGCACAAACTGTACACGTGTCAAATCCCCTTCATGAATCTGGTTGTTTTGCAGGGTGAAACTAGAGGCTGAATTTCTAGCCGATGATTCTTGCTGTATGTCAGGGGATGACAGCAACCAGATAGGTGAGAAACAATGTAGCAAGGCATTTGTCGCAATAGTCAGACAGTATTTAGTTTACATGATATGTGTTCTTGCTGTGGGAGGCAGGAAATGTCATCAAAGTTTTGTATTACATTGTTACAATTACGTTGCATCATAATATGTTGTTAAAGGGGCTTTTTGAATGTTCTGAAAGTGGTTGGAAATGCAGGTTGGCTCGGTTCTAAAGAACCTGAAAATTACATACAGTATTCTCTTCCTATCCCAACTCGCCATGACTTTAACACAAAGTTATGTCATATATATCAAAAACCTTATTCTTAAGTAGTAAGTGGAACATTTTAACAATGTTACAGAATTAAAAATGCTTCTAAATAACTAAAAATGTTCTTATAACCAAGCAATAATGTTAATACAATGTTTAAAAGTAAAAGTTTTTTTAATTACATTTTTAATATTTTTGTTGCTTATTGGAAACATTTGGGAAACATTCCACCAACCCTTAAATTAGCTGAGTGGCATCGCCTCTAGTAAGGAATACGACAACGTTCCTCTGTGTGGTCCATTTACTTAACATCAGTTACCCGAAAACCTCATGCATCCCCATTCACAGCTATTGTAAGCATTTAAAGATGCCTCATAAAGAGAATTACATACTCTGCAGTGCTATACTTAGCACAGTGCTTTTCTGAAGAGCTGACGGTACCACCCACACAATTCTCTCTGCTTCATATCATGAAAGAGTGTGAAATAATATCAGGAGGAGACGAGCACTTTTGACATTTTATGCTGTTTTTATGTTTTCTCATGTAGGAGAAGCTATTTATCAGCGCACCATCATCTGTCTGTGTTTCTCAACACTGTGTGATGCCTCGCCAAGTAACACCATCTTTGCAGGAAGACATGTGACTTTTCTAAACACTGACTGGACTGAAATCAAAGCCTGCCTGCCAGCTCTCCAGGGGCAGCCGGCCAATGTTTCATTTTAATCTAATTAGCGCATCAAACATTTAATGCATTTGGTACAACACTTGGTAATGTTTTTAAAGTCGACATATTGCTGTTGAAATCAATGAGAATGACAAAATAAATGTTTATGCTGTTTAACTTTACAGTCTGATCAGAAAATGTAAGTTTGTCAGGTCAAGTACTGTGATTTATAAAAACAATGCAAAAGCTAGACTTTTTTAAAATTAAAAACGACACTCAGTTATTTGTGTTTCTTATTTGTTTGTTTGTTTTTGGCTTGTGTAATATGACAGCATCTTAAACTTACAATGACACCTAGTGGTGTGGATGCAAAGACTTAAACGCAAAGACTTTCAGTAAGAGGTCAGTTATGATTTATTTATTATTAAACAAACAACGTCGAGTACAACGTAGCCAGCTGTTAATTTCATTATGCATAAAACTTTTTTAAATAATGTCTCGAATTGCTATTTTGAGGCATGAAGCCACCTCCCTCCTCACCATTATCTCACTAGAACTGCTGTGCTCATTTTCTCTGGGTTAAGATACAGCACAGTCAGCGTTTACCTCATTATGTTCTTCCTCCTAACTGTCGTTTCAGTACCTGCAGATGCACCAGTGGTGACACATTAGATGCTGATGTACAATGTTCAGAGATAATGACCACAGCACACTCATGGGAGAGCTCGTTTTATGCCTATAAAGAGTTCTCTTCCCTCTGGGGGAACTGTACCGTAAGCAACATTACAGAGTTCCCTTGGGACACTGTGTTGATGACAGTGTGTTTATACACAGAGTTTGTAGAGCTTATAGACAGACGGCTCTTTGTACTACTGTGGGTGAGGAAGAGGCATTAGATTGTTCCCAGCATGCACTGCAGCTCTGCACGCATCATGAGATGCCAACGCTCCTCTCTATAACCCACATAACAGTCACATTAAGCACTAACAGGTCCCCCTGTTACTTTGCCAAAAACGCTTAAAAGAACAGATAACTTTCTAACCCACATGCTTTCTTTAGCCAATTCTATTACAATTCCAAAGCTATTTTAACTATTTTTATAATGAAATTATAAGGTTCAGTTCAGTTGTGAAGATCATATTTAGTGAATTTTAAGTTGCATATATATTTGTTTCGGGATTTTTAAATTTGTGATCTCTTTAATTCTTTGAAGATTTCTCTTCAGATCCACTAGCTGCTTTGACCAATCAGATTAAAGTCTGTTTGATATGAGTGATAAATATTGCTTCTCTTGGAAGTGTTTATTTATTTGAAACTTATAAACTCACCATTACAGAAGCAACAGTCTACAGAGGCAGCTTGTGTCATTGCTCGTGAAGTAAACAGTTTCATACATTTGGGTACCATCAGTGGTAATGCGACACTTTTATGGTTATGAGCTGAGGGCTTCTTATTCCTCTGATCTGGGATCAGAATTACGGTGGAGGAAAGCCAGTGATTGGTTATTTGTACTAAGAAATATATTTTATTGTATTACCACAGACCCGAACCCTAGCAATTATTTTTGATAGGACCACAATGTATCCATGGCAACAGTAGCCATGTACTGCTCCACAAGTACCGATTCACCTGAGACTCAACCTAACAAGACAAATTGACTGAAGTCTAGGCTACAGTACAGTACAGTATGTTACTGTAAACATGGATCTGCACTGCTTAAAGAAACCTATAATGTATGCACTGTAAAAAAAATTTATGTGCATCTAAATCAACTACAGAAATTAAACAGATGCTTAAGGTAACAGGTGCATGTTACCGTACAGTTTTACAAAGACAAAACTGCATCCAGTGTTTAATACTGACGGTGGAATGTTTATGTATAATCATTAATCTAATATATAATATTTAATATAATATAGAATCACTAACTACATAATTATTATATAATGCGTTATTGATTTTTTTATTGAAAAAAGGTTTTAAAATGTATGCGTACATGTTCTTAAGAATCCACTATGCTTACTTTAACAAGCATACTAGTTAGTTTAATAGCTTATTACTTAATAGCTTACAATTTTAATCTGTATTGTGAAGTCTTGTTTCTTTCTCTGTGTAACTCATTGATCTTGAGAACTAGAGCATTTCAGCAGCTCTACACTGCAACAGTATTTTTTTTTTTGCTTTTAAAAAGACATTGGCTCTCTCAGCACAGCTACAAAATATACATTCTGGATAGAGCTGCCAGGAGAAAAGTTACAGAACAGAGATCACATTCCAGAAACATTTTATAAGAAAAATTACCTCACAAATTCATAACAAGATCATTAGTTCATATTGTGAAGTTTGTTAATTGGTGTTGTGATAATTGATAATTGTGATAATTGTTTTGTTTTCATGGGTGCTTAGTACATTTAATACGTTCTATATGAGTATGTGACACACAGAAATAAAAGACTGCTAGTCTGGCAGTAATGGCCACCAGAATGACTTTATCTGCGAGATTGACTTAATTATGTCCAGAGGGAAAGTGTAGGAGATCCTGAGGATGACCTCAGCAGCATCTCAGCACCGAGAAGAGTTCAACCCTCAGTTTCTCAAAGCACTCGAGCTTGACTCGTCTTTCTTCAGTCTGCTGAAATGCTCAGAAAATCTTCAAAATCATGGTGAGGTACCAATAGTTACCGATCGTTACCGATATCGGTAACCGATAGTTACCGATAATAGTTGCATTGCAGATGAGGCGTGGTGAGTCTGTCTGTTTCATTTTTATTCCTGTGGGCTGTATCTCCTTCTCTGCCTTATTACTCTTGGGCCTTAGAAAGACAGATTGAATATCAAGCTCTCCACCAGCACAGAGAGAAGATTCCTTTACTCCACCAGAGGATCTGAATTCATCTGTTCAGGTGTTCATGATGTCATGCAGCTCTACAGTGGATGTATCCGTGTTCTGCTTGTGTTACATTTAAGAACAAGCATCCTGCATGTTCTCAAAGAACAGAAGCATAAGTGAATCTGAGGGGACAAGCGTACACATTTCCACCAACAGATTATGATTCATCAAGTCTTTGACTGACGATGTGTGACACGTTTCTACTGTTTGATGAGGACCACAGCTTAACAACGTACATCAATTATACAGTCTCATCTTTACACATATTATGCAGTCAGCGACTGTTTAAAGACTGTTTAAAGAAGTTTACTATTATTTTTTAAGAATTTAAAATACGCACTCTCCTGTGTTTAAATTCCTTTATTCCAATTACACAAATGTAAAAGTGTAATTAGGTGCTTCTGGGAAATGCTCGGCTGGCTTTTAAAAGCTATTACATTGCTCATAGACAACTGAGAAGCCAGTTCTTTGAGAATATACCATCTGTTCATGTAAATTAAAATAACCTACTGGGTACATGTGGAGCATTAATGTTTGTTATGTACTGTGTTGTGTAATTGTTCAGAGTGCCGAGACTCAGAAGCTCAGAAATGATATTTCAATGATTGAGCGCTGTCATGACTACATCAGTTTGACTGGCAGCTCTTAAAACGCCTGCGGTTGTGGAACAGAAAGTCTTTACTGATGTGGAACTTTTGGTTGCAGCTGAAATGGCCTCTGTGTGCAGAGGGGTGATGTGTCTAATTCAGATGTGAGGACCCCAGTTCCCCTCACAGAAAGTGGGCTGTCAGGAGAAATGACTTTATCTGACTGCCGTGTGTGTAAGTGTGTGTTCATGGGTGCACACGTTTGTGTGTGTATGGATGTGTATTACAGGAAGAAGGGGTTGTGTTGCTCAGATGGGTCTGAGGGCTCGGCCTCCAGAGACTTACAAATATTCTTTTATAATTCATATTTTTTAATCATATTTTTCTAATGTCATATTTACACATACAGGTAACTCAACAGGTCGTTGTTTTGTTTGTTTGAGCTTTTCTAGCCTTTTTGACATGATCTGGTCCCCTTTCTAAAATAATCACAACAAAACAAAGATTACCCTGTATGTTCGGCAGACGGTTTTATTAAGTGACTTGATGTTGTTCAATTATCAGTATGTGAGCAATTGTTTCCTGGGAATCAAACCCATCACCGTGGTGTTGCTAGCATCATGCTAAACCAGCTGAGCTACAGAAGCATTTGTGTGCCTGCAAATACTTCCGGCAATTAGAGAGCCTAAAGTAAAGTGCAAAATAGACTAAGGACCTCATTAAACAGAACTGTCAGACTGTGATGACATGAGTGTGTGTGTGTGTGTGTGTGTGTCTGCTGATGGCAGTAATGGCTTTGCGTGCGGTCTGATATATGAGACTTGAGGGTGTGCTTCCTCTCTATTTACCTGCTTCAACAAACAGAGTTTCATCTTTATAGACCCTTTCGTGCTGATACAGAAAGGGCTTGTGAGTTCAGCTCCATTAAACAGATGCATGCCTTGAGTCGTGAGGCCCTGCACAGGAGACACGCACACAAATAAACCTCAGGTATTCAGAGACACAAAATAAAAACCATCACAGTGAGTCCAGCCAGTGCATCGTTTCTGCAGAAGTCTGGGGAAAGTCTGGGGGACAGACTGGAGGTGTGGCTGGGACAGAGGATTTGTAGGAGGACCGGCTGTAGCTCTGAGGCTGATGTATGCACAGTGCTTCATGCAGGTTTAATGTTGTGTAATAATCTCATCTTCTCCGGTGTTGATGAAAGTTTGACATATGGATACAAGCAGGTAATGAGGAGCCACAGACCTCTGTTAGATATTCTAAAGATCAACACATTTACACTGATGATGCTGTGTGCGTCAGACTGTCATCAATGATGTATATCCTCCAGTCTCAGTGTGTGTTTTGGGATAATGCTGAATAAACGAATGCCTCTCTTTTAAGACAGCAGTGATACAGTGAAAGTAGATAGACTGACAGTGGATGGCTCATTATGTGCTGTTTCCTCTTCTATTCATACATCTTGAGACATCACTTCACTAAAAGTTGCTTACCGAGTTGCTACTGTAAGATATGAGCTGGCAACAATTTGCTCCATTTTGCTTTGCACATGCGGTTGAGTTCCATTCAGGTTCTCCAATTAAATGAGCCCTCTGCATTTGTTGTCATTTTAACGTTCATTTGTATGACTCTCTGAAACTTCAGAAGACCATCCAAAGCGATTGTGACAATTATGACTGCTAGTTTCTTTATAACTGTTTTGTTTTGCTAAATCTGTATTTGTTTACTGCAATACTGTCCAGGTGAGTTAAACCTGGACACTGACATTTTGCTGGATTACTTACACAGATTTTCTGTAACATGAGGTACGGAAGTCACATCACAAACTGAAACGTTGTTACTGCAAACATGTCACCATAACATATTAAAAGGTCTTTCAGTAACTTATTATTTCTCACGTTATGAACTCATGCGTGCCTACTGGTTGCCCTGGCAACAGAGCACCTGGTGCCAACCAATGGTGCTGTATTTTTGTACAGTAACTTCTGTAACCTTAGTCTGCCCAGCAAATCAGTGAGACAGTTCAACATTTACTGCAGCTGTTTCTAATAATTGTGGAGGGGAAGACAAAAATGATCACTGACGGTAAATAAAACTAAAATAGATCAATAAAAATACAAAAAAAAGAAAATTAGAAAAGAAAAAAAATAAAGAAAACAAACAAGGAAAAGTGGTCTGTCACCTTATCAAATGTAAATAAAGACATGCAGCAGTAAACACACTTCATAGGTGTCAAAGCTGCGTAATAAACATGCAATGACAGCATTCACAGTGTGCACAGCACGTCCACATTAACACACAGGCTGAGAGTATTGCTTGAGCAAGTGAGTAAAATGAATTGAATGGCCACTATTTATGTAAGAGGAAATGTTCGTGTGCTCATAATGTTGATTTATATGACAACCTGCAAAAACCTGCAAGCTTGTACCAAAAACATGCGATGCTCAAGTAAAGCATGCAGTGTGGGCTTGTTTACATGTGTGTATGTTGATAAAAGAAAAATATGCTGAAAATAAACAATATTTAAACACATGATGTTTAAACCGAACCATCTTGCATGTCATGCAGTGCGTTGAAAACCTTTTTAACTACATGGTTTCTTTGTCATATAAATGAACGAATTGCCTGTTACCACCTGGACAACATGCAGTTACATTCCCCCAGCTGTGTTTCTGTCAAACTGCAACAAATGAACTGACTCTAGTTTTACAAACAGCACCAGAGGAACCAGACATGATGCATTAGAACTCCACGATTCACGTTGTTTAACAGATATTAACATTTTTAGGTTTCAGTGTGTAACTATGATGTGCGCTGTGCTTGATATTAGCAAACAGGCTGCTATTTAGTTAACAGCGAGGCGTGTGATGGTTGTTTGTTTTTAGTTAGTTGGTTTTAGTCATTACCCACAGACTACATATCAAGCCACCAGAATGCTAACTTTAGCTCAACACAAACCAAGTGATTAGAAACATTTTGTCTAATCACTGCGTCTGGATCAATATTATTGCCTCCTTCATTTTTAAAGATGTCAATTCACTTGAATTTTTAATGTTCTTTAATTGCAGTGGGAGGATGGAGGGGGCTCTTTAAAAATAGTTTTTCTGTTTTGAGTGCTGCTCGCTCTTCTGTCCCTGGAGCACAAACAGAAAGCCGTGGAAAGGTCACAGGAGCATTGCTGACATCTCCTGGAGACCCCCGACAGTGTGTCTGAATGAATGGAAGAGTAGAACAGAGACACTGGAAGAAGAGACGCTACTGTACATTTTAGTGGCTTGAGGGAAACAGGAGGGCTCAGCGATTGGGTTTGCTCCAAAAACCACCCCGCTGACTTACAGACCCCTTCTGCTTCAATCTGTAGAGCGGTGGAAGAAGAAGAAAAAATGAGGATAACATCAAGATGGGCACCTTATTAAGAGGCCAGGGAATAAATAGATTACAGTAAAATGTAAGCATGTACTGTTTTGATGATTAGAACACACCCCCCACACACACATACACAAAGAAAATGGGTGGAAACTAAATTGTTTAAATTCTTATTAACAAATCTATCATTGAACAACATTTACACAGTAAATGTAAATTGAACAACAACAGTTACCTGTGAATTAATTCAATAGAGCAAAAGGTTTATCACACATCTTTGTTTCAATGACTAAAGGATTGTGTGTCACATCCACACACACTTGGGTGTTTTGTGGGGTCTGGTATTCTAGGCTGATACACATCAATGCATCTGAGGTCTCTTGTGTATGTGTGTGTGTGTGTCTCCTCAGGTACGGCTGTGACAGGAGAGTCTCTCAGCCATGCTCCCCATACAGCCTGTGTCTCTGCGTCCCCCGTCCCAAAAGTTCCACTACTCTATAATCTGTCCAGCCAGTCATTGCGAGGATGAGATATGGAAGCAGACTTTCCTTCAGCAGTGAGAGAATGTTTGAAACATTTTCTTCAGTCTTGGAATTGGCTTGGAAGTTTGACGTTTGCTAATCATTTGTTTAGCTTTGTCTGTGTGACATTTGCTGTGGGAAGTACAGATTCTCTGTCTTGCTTGCCCAGCTCCAAAGTAAGAGTCTGTCTGTTTTATAGTTTGAATACTTTCTGCATGCATGCATCGAAAGTTCTCCGCTTCGTCCTCTGTCACTCTCGTTCTGTTCCAATCTGTCTGTTCTTTTTTAAGACACGTCCAGCTTCCACTCGCTGTTGTAGCAGGTGCACTTGTTACTCTGTGCGCTGAGGCAAAGGCTCATGAATTAGGTTCAGCGTGTAAAGCAGCCATGCGTAATCTACTGTGTCTTCAACTTCTAGTGGAACAACAGAGACACGTAATCTGTAGTTTCATGTAGTCAGACCTTCACTGCTCTTCTCATCTTAAACTTTCCAAGATCTGCATACTTAGACCGACATGTAAAGCCATTAACTACAATTCTTAATTTTGTAATAAATTACAATTCTTAATAATTACAAAAATAAATGGTTCACTGAACAACGGTACAAACACATGGAAACAACAGAAAACACCTACCTGGGAAGTTGCGTGACAGTAGTTTTAGGCCAGAAGTGGTCGGAGCAAAAGTTATGTTACAGATCATTGAGTAAAGTGCATCTCAGCCTGTTTATTAGTGTGAACTATCTGTACCTCTTTGCAGTGATTTATTATGTACAGTTATTCATGTCACATACCATTATAAGCTGGACAACGTAGACTTACAAAATGAGAATAATTCAAGCAGAAACAATCAATTTAACGGAAACACACACATACCCAAAGCAGGAAAATGCTACAGCAAAAGTTTAAAAACAAAACGTATTTAATCAGATGATTCTGGACAAGACTACAGTGTAATGATTGTAAACAACTTGTACTACAACTGCAGGTGATGTACAGTGAATCTTTGCGCTTTGATATTTGTTTATTCTCAACACCACATGTAGTTTTGTAGACTAGCTTGTTGTCTCTTATGGCAAGATGTTAAATGCTTTCTCATTGGTAAGCCACTTTGGATAAACGTGTCTGCTACATGAATATGTAATATGTGTGTGTAAATGTGTGTGTATATGTAATGTGTGTATATGTTAATATTACAGTGCAGTGTAGCTGTAGTTTTAGTATGTGTTTGTGTGGGGCTTATTCACGTTCTACAGGCTACAACATAAATGACAGCTGAGATTGTGTAGCTCTCATTAATACATGCTTGACATTCAAGCTCCTGTGTGTGTGTGTGTGTGTGTGTTCACAGGCTCTCTGTCACTGTAATAAAGTCTAATTTAATTGTGACATGGGAGACACAGCACATCTCATTTGGCCCTCATTGGTACGGTGAGAAGCACTAATAGCCGCTCTGCTCTCTGATAAGCAGGAAGGCGGTAATTGGGGTGTCAGAGCCACAGGTGTGATGTCCTCCCGCATGTTTCTCGGAGGAATTTAAGATGACTGTGTGTACAGATGAGCTACATGACTCTCATTCAGATGAATCAGTGCTGTGAGTGTCTGTTAATGGAATACCTACACAAATGTGATCATGCATTGTCATGTGTCTGTTTAGTATTTATATGGTGTAAAGATTATTTTTGCTGATCTTAATGACATGACACTTAAAAACACAGAGCTAGTTTTATCAGATTTACTGTGTTTTTTACAGTTTTTTTTATAGAGACAATCAACAAACATTTAAAAATAGACTAAACATTACAAAAGAGTAACTTCAAGTCACAGCAAAAACAACAACAGCTAACAAATGTAACCGCATAATTAAATCAACTTAAATGAAAGACTATTGTGCAGATGTATTGCGGTTAATCCTGAAATATACAGGAGGTTACTGTAATACATACCCAGTTAATTACCATGATTCTACTGCACAATGCTGCGGCATTACACTGATTTACCGCTTCTGTACACTACGAAATCATTTATTTATTCATAGTAAGTTGTACAACTACTATAAAATGACGGTGAAGAGTGAAGTGTAAACGAATGGCCAGGCATATAAGACAGTATACATTTATACACAAAATTGTGCAGTGTCTTTTTTGTGTGGTTAAACGACTGCTCGGTTTCTGTCAATGTGGAGGCAGTAAAAAGAGCAACAGGTGTGACCATCAATATAATGAGCATTTAAATGTGACCCATTAAAACTTCACACTTGAAGTTTTTTTCTGGTTGAGTTCCCTCAGAAGTGGTCACCAGTACATCCACCCAAGCTTCCTGCACTAATTATGTGGCTATTTCAAAGCAGGACATGAATCAAGGTTTTGCGGATGGAAACTCAGGTCAGAGGATACTTTATAAGTTAAAAATATTGTCAGTTTAAAATTCTGAACCGTCTGTGGTAATTACAGCCCTGTATATGGACCGGTTCAGAGCGGACATCGAGTGACACCCACAGCGCTGCAGTCTTATACTGTAGCTGTCACTCAAACACGCTTCATTCATTGTTAAGGGATGGAGCTGTCAGATATAAGTGCCATGCAAGATCTGTGATCAAAGAATTAACATGTTGTCATTTTCCAGATACTGAGTGGTATCATAACATAAGCTGTAATTCTATTTTCCATTGCAAAGGATAAAGATAAGACTTTTATAGCAAAGCTGGTGTGAAAACACTGCCATCTACCGCAGTTCTCACGTCTGTCTGATAAATTCAAGAAATCTGAGTTTTAGCGTGTAATATAGACACGTGACTGGATTTGTGTGGCAGTACTTCAGTGCTGTAACACTATTGCACAAACATTAACCGTTAGTCAGTTTGATGGTATAAAGAGTTGTTTGGTTATGATGTATTACACACCTGCAGTTCAGCAGCTGAATACTAGTTTAAGGTCAGTTAGTAATTACTGCCTTACAGTTATTATTAGCTTACAGTAAAAGCCAGTGTAATACAGTCAATTGTTCCTGTAGTTGGCCACAAGAGGTCAGCCATGACTAACTGTGAAACGCATTTACGCATCGTATGTGAAACACTGGTAAATATGCAAGAGGACAATTCCTAATAAAATTTTTTCCTTTGTGAAAACGTTAATTTTTAACATTTATTAATTAACAAACATACAAAATATTGTAATGGTGGTGAAATAAAAAGTTAATAGATAAAAATCAGCAAACAAAAGTACGTTAAATATACGTTTGGGGGCTTATTTTGATGTTATTTTACGATAAACATTGTACATAACGAGAAAACAGTTATTATTACTTGACGTTTTATAAGTTTGATAGAAATTACTATGTGGGGACATATTAACGCTGACCGTTTCCTTCTCACATATAATGAATGACACTGGAGGAGGTAAACAAACAAATAAACAAACAAACAAACAATCAAATAACGGAGGATATTAGGTTCTACCAGAGACGGAAGTCCACACAACGCGTGTGTGACTGTAGAAGGGAGCGGCTTCAAGATCTCTCCAAACATTCCTGACTCTCAGAGCTGGAAGTTTAGGAAAGAGGAAAATCCCAAAGTCGCAACAATGCAAGGTTAGTAAACACCTTGTAAATAAATAATACAGTGCTGAGGGCGTGTGGAAAAACACGAGTTGTTTACCAGAATTCTGATATAAAATTGTTAATTAAACAGTAAAGTTTCTCCTTAGAATAATAGGCTATAGATAATGATTCAAGAGGTGTTTCAAAGTGTCATTAGGTGGATATGTTGATGAGACAAGAGAACTGAAAGACAACTGGTTTAAGATTGTTTTACACGATTCTGTGTGTTGCATATAGGCTGCATGAGTAGGGATGGAGAAAGGCAAGTCTGCGCAGGTACAAGTATGTGTGTGCGCGCGTTCACACAACGAGCAGAGATTCTGACTGTTTTAAAACTCTCCAGGAAAAATGCTATTATGTATATATACAAATATAGAGAGAGAGAGAGAAAGCGAGAGAGAGAGCTTTCCAGGAATCTAAAGTGCAGTTTTGTAGGAAATTAAATAAGTGTAAATATGTCATGGGTTGCAACCTACCTCCCAATTTTTTTGTTCTGTGTCTGGGAGCATGTTTCACTAATCCACACAAAATTACATCACTAAAACCAAAGTACATGAATTGCACTAAACAGTTTTGAGCACACATACAGGTATAGCTGGACATGCTTGACGGAGTTAAAAAGACATGTAGCTTTACTCCCAGGAATTCATTGCCTCAGGCCAACAAAACAAACAGAATACACATATATACCGTACACACACAGGGGGTAAGTGAAGTAACGTCTTTAAAGCTTTTATAACTTATGTCAAATGTCCACTGATCTCAGAACAGTATTACAATTTAGTCATTCATCTTGTATCTTTTTACACTTCTGGTATCACTTTAGTATGGGGACTAACTCACACTTAACAAGTTGCTTATTAATCTTTTATTAGTACTTCTTAAGCACATATTAATGCTTTATTCTGCATGACCGTATTGTACAACCCTTTACCCCACCACATAATCCCCCCATAACCCCCCATACCAGACAAAACAACTACCTAACTAAGTATTAAAAAGCAGTAAATATAGTGTGTAGTTAATAGATGTGTGAATACAACAAACTAAAGTGTTACACGAACACAATCAAACCAGTGGGAGCAAATCATGTAAACTTTGGTCTCTTTGGACATATTAAAATAAGGGGATGATAAGTGTTATGCTTTTTGGAGTTATTTTTTCAATATAATTGGGACCGTTCCTGCAGCTGAAATGGCCGAGCATGGTGCTAGCGACACAAGATCATGGGTTTGATTTACAGGGAACACACAAACTGATATGCAGAACGCTTATCTGATTGTACGTGAAGTTGCTTTGGTTAAAACATCTGCCAAACGTAACAATGGATTGTTTACGCTGTTGGGAAAGATTTTGGGGGTTTTCATTGGTTGACAGGTTTTATGATTTCCTCATTCCTCATTTAGTTAAAAAACCAATCTTTCCTTGCTTGCAGTCATGCCATCTACAGAAGAGATGATGGTGTGATGGTGTTGGGAGATCTTTGAGGACGTTGCGTGAGGATGTCGGGTGATACCAGCACCCTTTTCTGGAAGGTACCTTGCCAGGACTGGGATGGGGCCATCAAAAGCCCTGACCTGGGTCCTGTTGGTGAAGGTGGCCCTGTGAAGATCCTCAAAGTATGCTTCAGCAGCAGCAACAATCTCAGCAGGAACTTTAAACTGGTCAGATGTGACAGCTCATGGCAGATCAAGGTATAACTCACCAGTAAAAGGAGTGCATCCCAGTTTTCCTAATCATGATATCCCAAATGTTGGAATAAATGATGGGAACAGTTGGCGTCTTCACTCTCCATCAGACCATCATCCACTCCATTCTGATCAGTGGGCGTCTGGGTCCCAACGTGCAGAACCCAGGCTGCTTTGGGCTGAGACTCAAACACCTCAAATCTGAGGAGCTCCACTGGCTACACCCAGATCTGACTGTAGGAGAGGTGGAACAGCGGTACGAGAGTCATCACGCTGAGGCGGAGTGGAGGTGAAAGAAAACGACTTCTTTTCATGGTGATGTATCATGTTTGATCTGTATTCTTTTTGAAATATTTCCAGATATATGTGTGTTTTTCCTCAGATATGATCTTAGAATTCGCTACATTCCTGCTGATTTTATGAAACGGTTAAAAGAAGACCGAACCTTCCTGTTGTATTTCTATCAGCAGGTCAGCAAACATTGCTTGTCAGATGCTGTCATTCATTGTCTTTGTTTTGCTGTATTTTGTTGAGTAGTTTGTCATTCAAAAATGCTTAATGCCGTTTATCTTGTGTCAGGTATGGAGCGAGTACATGCAGCATCATGCTAACAAAGTTAGCGATGGAATGACACTTCAGCTGGGCTGCTTAGAGATCAGGTACAAACATCAAACCTCACACACTTGAGTTAGCGAAGCTTCAGTGAATGTTATAGTTGTGTTTCCATTGTTGTGTTGTAGTTTCAGATCATTTCTACTTGTGTGGCTTTCTTTTTTTTAGGAGATTTTATAAAGACATGAATGCCAAAGGACTAGAGAAAAAGACCAATTTTGACCTGCTGGAGTAAGCTCAGATTTTTGAATGCATGTATTGTTTGGTAGTGTATATGTTTAAAGTCATTTTAAAAAGCAAGTATGGTGGCTAAATATGCTGTACTGTATTTGCTAATGTGTTGCTTTCTGCGCTTGTTTTAGAAAAGATGTTGGTCTGGACCTGTTCTTTCCCAGGGGACTTATTGACAGTATGAAGGTTAAGTTTGTGTTTCATTAACACGTTATTCTGTTTTTCACTCAGCCACGCTGAAAAAAAGATGACAAGAAATGTTGTCATCGCTCTTTTATTAGGTGTTTGGCTAACTTTACACTCATAAGAGTTTGTGAAGTAAACAGACCTCCGACAGACCTGACGTGTATATATATATTTATCTCTGAATCTTCTAAAAATGTGTCAAAACTGCATGGGCTCAAAGCAGCGGCAGTGGGTAGCAGGAGTGCTCATAACATGTAAGCTGATTAATCACGGAGAGCTGGGTTTGAGTCCAGCCTGGGTTTTGTCCCATTTCTTCTTGACTGTTTTTAAAAAAAAGGTAAAATGACAAAAAAAACATTTTAAGGAAGTGGCACAAAATTGTAAGAGTTTAGTAATCAGAGTGAACTTCTACATCTGAACCGGACTGTTTGATTTAACAGCCTAAACAACTGAGGAAACTCATCCAGCAGACCTTTCAGCAGTATGCCACAATGAGAGAGGACGAGTGCATGCTAAAGTTCTTCCAAACCTTTGGAGAATTCTCCAACTTTGATGAGGAAGTGTATCCCTGTGAACTAGTGGTAAATTCCTACATGGCAACACAATAACTCCATTTTTCCATTTTTCCACACGCCTCAAAGTAAAAAAAAGACACATGTTTGGGTTTAATAAGTGAGTTCTGGCCATGTTTAAAAGTGAATCATATTTTAACAAAAATATGACAGTCTCTGTTTCGTCTTTATCTGCTCAGCAAGGTTGGAGTTTAGCAGTGGATTTGGTCATCGGTCCTAAAGGCATTCGTCAGCGCACAAAGGCAGATTCCACGGTGAGCAACTTCAGACATGTATAAAATATCTAATTAAATGACATAAAAAACAATCATTTGAAATTTGTTTTTTATTTCGTACATATATTTAAATATTAAAACCAGATTATTGCTCAGTTGCTTAATATCACTGTTGCCAAATATTGTGTTAAATCACTCTGTCCTGCTCTTCTCAGCCGATCTTTCTGGCTGAATATAAACAGATCCGCAGTATCAAGTATAATCCACAGACCGATGGCAGAACATTGTTACTTATTGAAATTGAGGGTGCCAGACAGGTGAGAGAGTTCTCACTTCAGTATCAAGCTATAAAACATACATGCTGCTTTTTACTGAACTTCCTGTGACATTTTTACATTTCTAGAATCTCTCGATCAGTGTGGCGTCTCTGGCCATCGCAGAGAACATGGCCGATCTGATCGACGGCTACTGTCGGATTGTAAACAACACAGACTCGTCTTTGATAGCTGCACTGAATAAAAGTAAATCTCAAGGTAAGTCGCAATGACACCTCCAGATGTCAACAGTTGTCTGACACGCTGTCTGAATCACTGAAAATGTGATCAAATAATAGAACTTATGGCAGCATTTTTCATATCATTTGAGGGTGCTGAGTGCTGTGTGTCTTTTATGATTAGTGCAAGTGTAGGAATTGCCACATTTGTTAGTATTGGAAGCTGAGATTTATCTTCCCTGTCTTAGGCGTGTCGTTGCGCAACTCTCTTCCTGAAATTCCCTCCGGGTAAGTACATCAGCATTCCTTTATGTCTGTTCTTTCCTCAGAAGTACAAAACAGCACAAACATCAATTACTTTAAAATGATCACATACACTTCAGAACTAATTCACACGACAGAGTTTTGTTTACTTTGTTTACTGTTCGTAATATTGTTCTTTTCCATTGTTAGAAAGCGTACAGAATCCTTCAGCTACAGCAGTAAATATCAGATTTTTACTTATTTACAGTCATTATAACAACTTTACAGTCAATTACATGTGTTACAGCAACCCTACAATATGAATAATATGAATCCATCTTTCAGACTCTGATATATACTGTGAGATCCCTGATGAAAAATCTCCACCAGCACCTGGTATGTGAAGGGAATTGTTTTTTGTATGCGTTCATACAGAGATTTATATACTCATTTCTGCTGGTCTTCTGTTACTGTATGTTTATATTGACGTGCTGGTGGTGTTCTCAAACAGGACAGGTTGGGCTCTTAAGGAAAGATATCATCTTGAAGCGAATGCTGGGTGAAGGGTTTTTCGGAGAAGTCCATGAAGGAGTTTACCAGAAAAAGGCAAGTGGGACATCCAAACCCTGTACAGTAATCTTACAGTAACAGTAAATTTAACCACCTTATGTATCATGTTTTACAGTTTGCTTAATGCCTTTAGAGTCGTACAGTAAGATTAGCAAATCTTGGTGATTGTTATGGTTGTATAGCGCCCTCTGTTGTTACACTGTACCGTTCAGACATTCGTTCTTAAGAGATGAATATCAAATAATGAACAATAAGAAACTAATAAGAGTCTAAATGTAAATGATTGTTTTGATTAGAATGGAGAGAGAATCAGTGTTGCGGTGAAGACGTGTAAGGAATGTGCTCCAGATGTGCGAGAGAAGTTTGTGGGTGAAGCAGGTACCAGAAACATTATAGCCTGAGACAAAAGTGATCATGTGATTCAAAACTTAAAAAATGACATTTGCAGACAGGAAATCAGTGGATGATTTTCAAAATTTTCCACTTTTCATATGAACTTTTTTCACATTATTTTGCATTATTTTGGCAACTTTTTAAGGGCACCAAAGTGTTTTATGTTGAAGGTGCACCAATTTGTATGTACAACTGTCACTTTAAGAAAAGCAGTTCTGTTGTTTATAATCATGTGATCTTGTTTCATCCTTGTTGTTGATTTTAAAAAGCGGTCGATCATTTAATTGCTCTCACGCAGCCAGAAAATCAGTCGAAAATATTTCACAAATACTGTACAAATGATTTCATTTGCAAACACCACATGAAGAGACATGCATATGAAATACATTTGATTAAAACACAAACTAAACTAGCAAAATTTGACACCAAAATTTAATTCCCAACAATAGTCTTTAATTCTTGACATTGAATTTGCTGAAGCGTTACCAAAAAAACCTTCTGATTCAAAATAGAATAGCAGGCACATTTCTGTTGTCCAAAAATGCACATATAAAACAGGAAGCACACAAGTGCTGTGCTCTGAGTCATAATGATGTTCATTTATAAGTGGAACTTACTTATAGTCTTATTCATGGAAGGTTTATCCCTCGTTTCATAACAGTTGTTCCACTGCAGCTGTATTCACTCTAACACGCTGTAACATCTGCTTCATCTAGTGATCATGAAGAACCTGGAGCATCCACACATAGTGAGACTGATCGGTGTGATTGAGGAGGAGCCTGTGTGGATTGTGATGGAGCTGTGTCAGCATGGAGAGGTAAACACCACTGATGGATGCTGGATGTTTTAACTCCTGCAGCTGATTGATAAGCACTGTATTGATCCTCAAACACATCTTTTGGGGAAATTGCAGGGCCAAAAATGTTGTCACCATGAGTGGTTGTTTGTGTGATATCAATATTAATTAGTGATATTAAATTATACGAGACTGAGGAGTTTACACAACTTTTAAATTAAAATTGACTCTGTAAATTAACACAACTCTTCAGAATTTGAAGCGTCAAAAGTGTTTTATTATGTTGAAACAGGAGCATTTTATTTCACTACACTAATCCTTCTCTTTAAACATTCTTTCTTGTGCTTGCAGCTGGGGAAGTACTTGACAAAAAACCAGCAGAGTTTGACCAGCGTCATGCTAGTCTTGTTCAGCCTGCAGATCTGCAAAGCGCTGGTCTACCTCCAGGGAGTGAACATGGTGCATCGGTGAGACAGATCATTCTGGATAACCGTACGAAAGCTGTGGGAGACATCGTCATATAAATAACTTTATACACAATAATATTTGCAATATTAAAACGTGCCTTTGTGCGTGTGGTTGACAGAGACATAGCTGTACGAAATGTGCTTGTTGCCACACCTGTGTGTGTGAAGCTAGGGGACTTTGGCCTTTCCAGATACATCGAGGATGAAGAATATTACAAAGGTAACTTGTTTAACACACTCACGCGACGTTAATTATTCCTGAAACACAGCAAAAAAACACCCAGTTATGTTTGGATGCTGTGAATTGTTCTATTGGAGTTTCATTCAGTGATCATAGGAACTTCTCATGTTCTTGCATTGTGCTGACAGCATCTGTTACCCGCTTACCCATCAAATGGATGTCTCCTGAATCCATTAACTTCCGGCGCTTCACTGCGGCCAGTGACGTGTGGATGTTCGGTAAGTAAATAATGACACTTTAATGCTACAGTAATTCATACAGACGTTCCCTTGTTTGAGGTCAATATGTCACTTTTTAATATATTTTTATACTATTTCAAGCAGCTTGTTTAGACATATAAACTTCTTCAGAAGGGAGAAAGACGTGAAATCACTGTCATAATTTTCATTAATATGAACGTGTAATTTATGAGCATGAATTTATGAGCTCCTCATGTTCCTTCATCCTATCGTGTTGATCTTTTCCAGCTGTGTGCGTGTGGGAGATCATGAGTCGTGGGAAACAGCCGTTCCATTGGCTGGACAACCGTGATGTCATTAACCAGTTAGAGCAGGGCAACAGGCTG